>RSEH01000145.1:0-121206 GCA_006503475.1 Stentor roeselii
TTGTGATCTTTTTTGAATGCTTTTCGAATACTCGAAGTTTTTTCAAGGTCCTCATTTCGAAGATGAAAACTTTTCCATTGTCGTCACCTACTGATAAAAATGTTGACTTTGATGTGAACTTTAAACAAGATATTGAACCGATTTGGCTGTTTATGATTTCTTCAGTTACTGACTTCTTATAAAGATCGAAGATTTTTATTAGACAATCGGCTCCTCCTGTTGCCATCAGTGCTTCATCATTTGTTATATCGATTGCAAAGACTTCTTTAGCGTGAGTGTAAACTGTTTCTGGCTGGTTATAAGATCCAGGTTTCCAACAAACAACTCTTCCATCGCTTCCAATAGAATAGAATTCTGTTGCAGTAGAACAAATTCCATTAACTCCTGAATTATGCCCAAAAAGATGCTGTTTTTGAACATTTTCCAGATGATTATAAATAAAAATATCCCCAGAAGCAAGTCCAATAATCAGTTCCTTGGAAAAATCAAAAAGACTAATGCAATTTATGGCACCTTTCGGAAAAGAAATACTAAAAACAATTTCAGCATTGTCAAAGCTGAAGCCGATTACTTTCCCTTCAATATTTCCATAGAAAATTGATTTGTTGTAATCACTGAAGACCAAACAAGTGCCTATTCCTTCTGTGATGAAATTCATCGGCTTGAATTGAGAAAAATATTTGACTAGATGGCCCATCTGAGACTTTAAATTGCCTTCTAAGATAACTTTCTCGCTAGTTGAAGGAAATTTGAACAAGCTTTCTCTATGCAAATGGCTGACGCTCATCAAACTACGCTTTTCTGATTGCAGAACTTCTGTATCTTCGGTTTGCATATTTATTATGTATGGAATTAAAGGTTATATTTTGATGTTGCAGGGATATTCAGGGTTATAATAATTAGATGATCAGATGGAAGTTTTTATGTTTTTTATATTTTCCTTAATCAGTTCAATTTTTTTTTGTGAAAATTTAGAAAGTTGAATTCGAAGAACATTTGTCTACATTTACAAGTTGATTAACCATTTTTATTAATTTCAAGACTTGAATTTTTTTAAGAGAATTTTTAATTCTAATAGATTTTTGGAGTGGAATAATTATCCTTGATTATAGTTTCATTGCAGATAGGTTTAAATATTTTGATTAATTGAACCAAACTTTTTGAAAATTTTTTGACATTTATCATTTCTTTAAATAATTGCATAGTGATATGTGCTTCTCTTGTTTGTTTAGAGTGGATTGGGTTGAGTATAATAGTCAAATTATAAAAATTATTTGGTTAAAGTTTGAGTGATTGATTACTGCTCTTTTGAATTTATGTTTATAATCTCTCAAGATTTATTAATTTAAAGAACTTGAACTAATGAGATCCTTTGTGATATTTTTTATTAATTATAATGAAACTTGAACTATTAGATGTATAAAAATTATACAATTATTACAATTACAAGCACCAGAAAATTATATTAAGGTGCTACTGCTAATGTTTCTACTTAAAAGTATACAATCAGTTTCTAAGAGATTAATTTGAATCCTAGTATTTTATTATCACATTCAAATCTTGAGAATAGTATCTAAAATAAAATATTTACTTAACTACTCATCTAATATCACTACAGAAAATATCTCATATAAAACCAAAGTTGACCTTCAACAGATTCTACTTACTATTCCTCAAAAAATCCTTCCAAATATTCCTAAAAAACTTCTAAAATCTTCTCATAAATAAAAAATCCTAAAACTCTCCTAAACTCCATCTATAGTCCTTAAAATTGCTAACCCCATATATAAATGGAAAGTCTCGTGAGTTATCTAACACTCTTTGCAGCTTCTTCAATATTCTGGATGATACTTTCACACAAAAGAGCCCTGTAAGCCTTATATAGCGCTCAAATCGGTAAGCCACGAAAGGCGGAGCCGATAAAATCAGAGCCAGTTCCATCAAAACGTCAAAAAATCGAGTTCAGCTGTGAAAATGTAAAAGCTGTTGAGTATTCACCAGATGAATCAACATTCAAAGGCCATGAAAGTATGTTTGGTAAACTGGAAAAAATTAAAAATAGCAGCCGAGAGCGAGTAATCATAGTTCCGAGCTATTCAGAAAAAGGGATCGGCACTTGTGATTTGGACGAAATCCCTGAAGTGACAATACGAAGGCTGAACTCATCAGAGCGCGTTGATCCCGAAAAAACTCGTAAAAATCTTCTAGCTTCCAAGCTAAACATCGACAAAAAAAACGCAACTTTTTACTCAGGTGAGAGCTTCAGGGTAAAA
Source organism: Stentor roeselii (assembly GCA_006503475.1). Taxonomy (NCBI): domain Eukaryota; phylum Ciliophora; class Heterotrichea; order Heterotrichida; family Stentoridae; genus Stentor; species Stentor roeselii. Next base: position 2,274 of record RSEH01000145.1, read on the forward strand.
AGAAGCAAGTTCTACGAGAAGCTCAACGAAGTCATCAGCAGCCCTAAACGACCTTACTCGACTCTTCAGCCAGTCCTTTCGAAAGACTCGTCAAAGTCAGGACTGGCCAAAGAAGTCCTAAAAACTGAAGGATTTCGAAAAAAAGAAGAAAACATCATCGACCTGGGGTACGTCCCTGTCAGAAACCAAGAAAAACTCGACATGTCAAAAACAACCCGCTTTGAACTACCAGGAGTCAACAAAGAAGAACTTTTCGGGAAACCAAATGAAAAAAGTCTAAATTTCGAGAAAATTCCTGAAAAAACATCAGAAAAAATCGAAGCTGAAGGGAATAAAACTCCACTTTTCGGCTTTAATGAAAAGAACTCAGATCAAGGTGGATTTGGACAACTAGCCAGCAGTCTTCTTCCAGAAGACAATTCAAAAAAAGAACCCATGAAAGGAAACGAGTCTCCTTTCTCAGCTTTTTCAAACCAAGATGTGAAACCAGCAGTAAAAACTTCAGAACAGTCGCTTTTTTCAACTTCTGGAGGATTTTTCGGTTCCACCAGTAAAGAAACATCTTTGTTTAAACCAGAAGCGTCTTCATCTCCAGTCATTTCCCCTTTCACGACCCCTTTATTCGGAAGTTCATCGAAACCAGAGCCATCAAAAAATGAAGACTCTTCTAAATCTTCTTTATTTGGAAGCAACCCTCAAACTTCAAGTCTTTTTCCTGGTTCAAAAACTGAGACATCTGAAAAGACTTCAGCTTTAACTCAAAATAATTCAGAAAATTCGTTTTCAGCTAATTCTAGCCAAAGCCTTTTCGGAAACAACTCTGGGCAAGGTTTATTAGGGAATAATACTGGGAGTTCATTGTTTGGAAGTAAGACTGGAACGAGTTCTGCAGGTCTTTTTGGAAATCTTTCAGGAAATAACTTGAGTGGAGCAGGAAGTTCTTTTGGAGGAAGTTCATCTGCGGAGAAGACGACTTCTTTGTTTTCTAAGCCAAATGAAGGGAATTCAGAAAAAAGTCTTTTTTCAAATACTGAAGAGAGTAAAAAAGATGATGGAAAAAGTACTGTTTTTGGAGATTCTAGTAAAAACTCAGCTTCTACTCCTGGTTCACTTTTCGGGACTTCTGCAACACCAGGAAGTCTTTTCTCTTCAGGTCAAACTAAGGAAACTCCCCCTGCAACTTCAAATCCATCTGGAAGCCTTTTCTCAGGTTTTCCTTCAAACGACTCTAAAACTGCTCCAAATACTTCAGGAAGTCTTTTCGCAGGATTTTCTTCTGGAAATTTCGCTTCAGCGACTTCTAATCCTGAGATCAAGTCAGACACTCCAAAGCCTGCTACAAGTTCTTCAGGACCAACAAGTTCTGCAGGGGTTGCGACATCTGGAAATTCTTTGTTTGGGAATAGTGCAGGAAGTAGTTTGTTTGGGGCGAATAGTGGAAATGGTTCGTTTGGGGCGAATAGTGGAGGCTTGTTTGGAACTAAAAGTGGAAATAGCTTGTTTGAGAATAAAAGTGGAACTGGATTGTTTGGGGGGAATAGTGAAAGTGGATTGTTTAAAGGAAATAATGGGACTGGATTGTTTGGGTCGAATGATGCGACGAAAGGTAGTTTATTTGGACAGAGTAGTCAAGGATCGAATATTTTGAACAATTCAGCGGGGAATTCATCTGATTCAAAACAAATGACGAATAGTACTCAGCCTTTTGGAATTGGATTCAGCTCAAATAATTTTCAGTCTGGAAATACCATGAGCACTTTCGGGAAATAGTTAGATAATTTTGTAAAGAGAAAAACTTTTAAGTAGTTTAGGAGTTTTTTTTATGTAATTTTTTGTTGTAATCTACTATGATTGGACCATTAAACAAGACAATCTCAAACACATTCAAAACTCAGCTCCTCACCTCAGAAGAAGAAAACTCTTCGAAGTTAAGCCAAAGAATCCAGCAAGTATCCGAAGAATGGGAGCTATCCTACCAAGACCACCTATTCGAAGAGACAACTCTATCAAACACCCAGAACTCAAGTCGTTTCCTTGCAGTTTCGGAGTTAAACAAGTACCTATTCAAAAACTCAGAAAAAAAGAAGCAAATAGAAGACCTAAGAAGCGAAATTAATATATTTAAAGGTCTCGCATCGCGAATTTCAATAGAAAAAAAACTAGACCTGGAGTCCGAGTTGGAAAATACCTTGAAAAAAGTAGAACTTCAAGAAAATGAGCAGAATTCAATAAAAATTTTACTTGGAAGAGAAAAAGAAGCGATTCTCAACATTCGAGAGCAATTAATAAGACTCACTGATGACCATCGAAAAATCACTAAAAGTTACTCAGAGGCTCACTTTTCACGAGAAAAAGCTGATTACAACTTAATCCTCATCAACAATGAAATCGTCAAAGCGAAAAAAGATGAATGGCTCAACAATCAGAGGTTCAAACAAAGCATTCACCAGAAAAAAAAACAAAAGGAAAGCTTTGAAAATGAAAAAAAAAACATCATTGAAAACATCTGCAAGAAAATGATAGAAAATGAAGAAAATCAAAGCAAACTTCAAAAAGATAAACAAGAAATGGAAAAAACTATCACATCTATTGAAAACTTTCAAAATAACAGAAAAAATGACAGAAAACATTTAGATGACTACTGCGAACAAATCACTAAAATCAACGAAATCATTGAAAAGTTCGACATGGAGACCTCGGAACCTCCAAGATTTTTCAACAAGGAAACAGCGAAATTCCTTGAAAAATCCGTTTCTCTAATAATATCCGCCTATCAGCACTTAAAGTACAAAGGCGAAAGTCTCAGCATGCAGTTTTCAAACCTCACCAAAGAAAGTTCTACAAAATCCCAAGAACTCGAAAAATACTTAAAAAAATTTCAAGTCCTCAAAAGTGAAAACGAAAACCTTCTCTTCAAACCAACCCAGTCCAAGTCAACTTTCAACTTAACCAAAGAAAAAATCGAAAATTTAAGTCTTTCAACCAGTCAAAAAGAAGCCTGTCGAAAAATCGAAGAAGTTGTCTTGAAATGTTTTTTCGAACTTCTCACAATTCTTGAAAAAAGTTACAAAAAATTCGAAGAGATTCCAATTCACAGTTTAGAAGATCCTTTAAAAGACTTGAAAGTAGACTCTATTCAAAGTGAGACTTTGAAAGAACTTCTGAATTTTCATAAGTTTATTAAAAATCAAGGGGCATTATTAGAGACTTTCAAATGTGAAATATTTGGAGAGGCTGAGAAAAAAGTAGAGGACAGAAAAAGTATCAGAAGAGACGCTTGGGACATCCGAACAATGATAAGTCGATGGAGTAAAACTTACATTCCAATCACTCAGATAAAAAATAAACTCGGACTACTAAAAGATCATGATTTCGACGGTTTTTACCTTTACTGCAAAAGACAACACATGTTAAGACTCTTCATCGGTTTTGAAGACCTCTGCAAATTTTTTAAAACCTTTCCTAATAAACGAGACCTTTTCTTGAATATTGACTCGTTGTACAGTTCTTCGCATTCGCGTTGTCGAGGCTTTTTCGCAAGGTTGACCTCGATGTTGACTGACTTTGTCAATAATTCAATTCAAATCACGGCACTTCTGAAAAAAGGACAGTTTAAATTTTTCACTAGTCATTCGAATCCTGCTGAAAATCATTTGAAAGACTTAAAAATCGCTAAAAGAATTTCGATGAAGTACCCAACGCAAAGAGGAGCTCAGAAGGTCAGGGTCGATGACCCTGACTCGGATGGAGAAGTCAAATATCTTCAGCCAGCGAAAATTAAAGAAAGAAATGAAAAAAAAACTTTTCATGGAAATGCTGAACTTGAATCTCCTCAGAAAGTCTTGAAAGAAGTTTTGAGAATTGAAAGACAGATTAAGGGACTTAAGTCAAAAGAGAGAATTGCAGGGATTCGTGATTGTGTTGGAAAATTTGAGGGACAGGTTAATTTAAATCAGCCTTGGGCTGTCAGAACTCCCCGTGCAAAATCATCTCAAGATCGTTTCATCAGTACTTCAAGCCTAAGAATGGTTTTTTCACCAAAAGGCCAGCTACAACCTAAAGTCTAGCCTAATAAATGGAAGGCAGTATTTTCTACAAGCAAGTAGCAGTGATAGAGGGAAGGTACTATTCAGTCTACAAGCCAGAAGTTGAATACGAAATAAACAAATCCAAGCAAGAAAAGCCGAAACCAAAGCATCAGGGAGGGTTTTTCGTCTATCCTTCCGTTGAACTCGCAGCAGGAGCTGAAATAAACAACTGCCTCGGCTCAAACTGGATTTTTCCAAGAGTCATCCTCGAAGTCCGCTGCTGGGGCGAAATGATTCAATACCCGAGGTTCAAACTCTGTTTTGAAAACATTTTACCAGTTAAAAACCTGGGATTCCCTGATAAATACCTTCAAAATTGGCAATTTTCTAAGAAAAAAACTTTAAAAAATAAGAGAAATTCTTCGAAACTCTTTCAAAATGATGAAAAAAATTATTCTTTTAGTAGTTTAAACAAGGCTAGAAAAGAAACGAAAAATCTTGAACTTGAAGTTGCGGAAATGGAAAAAAAAGCAAGAATGTTAGGAATTTTCATTTAAAGACTAATTAATTTAACTTAAATCTTGGATTGTAAACTGAAAATATTGACTTGCGGATTTGGCGAAAGTCTTTAAAAGCTTTCGACTCAGATTTCATGAAAAAATTTGAAACTTTTGAAGTATTTAAAGAATTTATTTCAATTCCGAGAATGTTTTCTAATTCTTGCTCGATTTTTAGCTTTTTTTCTAAGAGTTGAAGAGAAACTTCTTTGAAATCGGTCACATTTACACTTTTTCGGGGAAGTTTTAAAGAGTTTTTTGGCTGTAGCAGTGAAATGATTGAGTATCTTGAGGAGGATTTCGGTGATGATACTGTTTTGGACTTTTTTAATTCTCGGCCTCGGGAAACTGACCTAGGTCTGAAATTGTTTGAAGGTGACTTTTTATTCGTTGACAAATTCATTTATTTGAATATAAGTAAACTGGAATTAACGGAATTGTCAAGTGATGAGAAATTATACGTCAAGTTATTTCAGTTGTTGGATATTATTTGGTTTATTTGTAATTTATTTGGATCGATCAGTCTTCTAAATCCACTACATCCCAATATGCAAATCAAGACTTTGTCTAAAATAATCCAAATCTTATACATAAATCATATATTTAAATTAAAAATCTAATCCAATCATCCCTAAACAATCCAAACTCTCTAAATTTTCACCAAAATTAAAATAAATCCAAAAAATTTAAAAACATCTCTAAAAAATTCAACCGAATCAAAAATTTTCATATTCACCAAAGCATCATCCAATATCCAACCCCAACCCTCAAAAACCTTTAAAAATAAATGGATTACAAGTCATATACCCGATCTCGTTCTCTGGCATACATGGTAGCACAAGCAAAAGTCTTCGAAGAGCTAGAGCCGATGCCTAAAACTCGTTTATTAAAATCCCTTTCAAAGACAAAGCTAAGTTTCAAAGAAATATCAAACAAGCTCCGTCTTGAAACGCGAAGAAGACTCTCAAAACGAACAAATGAAGACTTCTCAGAACTTGAAATCCGTCGAATCTTCGATTTATTCAACATAAAGCACGACGAGTCATTAAGTGCAGAAGACATCTACATGTTACTCGAAGGCGAGCAGAGTTTAGAAGACATCCGAAAGACCTTCGACATCCTCGACGAAGACGCAGACGGTAAATTAAGTTTCGAGGAGTTTTACTTAATAATGAATTCTTAACTACCCTTCTAAAGCGATTTTTAAACAAATCTTGAAAATGAGAACCGAAGCGTAAATCAAAGTCCCTCCAACAACCCCGAAGTCATCGATAAGTCCGAAGAATCCGTATTTTTCTTCATCGAAAATATCGTAAGGAAGGAAAAACAAGTACCCAATCGCCACTGCAATTAACAGGATTACTGTCAGAGTCGTTCTCAGGTCTTGGAAATCATTGTGGGTGAAAAATCGCTTCAGCAACAAAGGCGCCTCGCAGATTATCTCGAAGTAAGTCCTCTCGTCTTGGAAGCTGTGATATTTACGAAGACGTAAACGGATGTCGTCTGGACAGACTTCGAAGTTTTTGAATAAAATCCAGATTTTTCGACGGCATAATGGGCAGAGACTTGATTTTTCTAAACAGTTTAAAATGCAAGTTGCTGATTAGAGAGTACCGCAAAACTCATGGGCGCAAGATGCTTGAACTGGATAAGTTTTTTCTTCTAAACAGATTGAACATTCTTCTTGGTGGAATAAACGTGCTGGACGGTTTGGGTTCGATTTGTCTATATTCGGTTTTGTAGTCAGGAAGTAACCGAAACATAAGACCACTGCAATTACTATCAGTGCTGCTACCACGTAGTGCATATTTATTAAGATTTAGAGTATTATTCTTTTGAGGGTAATGGGCTCATTTAGGATTTTAATCTTTAAGAGTTTGAAGTGGATTAATTGGTAAGATGAAGAATATATGTTGATGATCTTTTGAATGATCATGAATTTGAACCATATCAATCGTTGAAACTTTTGATGAAATTATTGATGATTCAAGTTTTCTTCTGAAGTTTTCTATAATACTGAATATTTAATCTAGAAGAATTTTAATACTTACTTCAATCTCTTAAACCTCAAACCAGGTATCCATTTAATCCTAATAATTAAAAATGAATCCTCACTTCAAATTTAACGAAACCTCTAAAACTCCAACCTCAGAATTTCCAAGTCCAGACGAAATTGATTCGAAAAGTGAGTTTCTGTTAAAAAGCTTAAAAAATTCACTGTTTTTAGATAGTATAGAAAACTTTCACATGTCTCGCAACGGTAGCAATTTTTCAGATATACGACTTTCATTCACAACCGATGAAGTAGTTCCAAGTCAAAGAACATCAATAGTCTCCGACGACCAAACCGAGGTGAATTTTTACCAATTCAAATTCGAACAAAAGATCCAATCCAAGTTAAAAACCCTTTCCTTCCAAGTAAAAAATTGCAAGTGGTGCAAGTCAACAAGTTACTTTCTCGACAAGTTAGTTTTGCAAGACCTGAGTTTTTTGCAACTAATATCTTACTGGCTTGAGAGTTTCCGATGTTGCAGTGACCCTAAAGTCCTCGGAAAGTACCTGGTGAAGAAGTCCTTTTGTATATACTGTGGAAGGGCAGAAGAGTAATTAGTAATTAATATAAATGGACCTGTCACGATGTAAACTCGTGCGCAATGCAAAATGTAAACAAATCGAAACTAACTGCTACTCAGGTCACTGGTCCAGCGCTGAGATGCACCCAAGAACACCTATAAAATCTTTAACCCCATCAAAATCAGTATCAAAAGCAACTCGCAGCTTACAAGAAGGAAATTTTCGAGTCTTTTCAAAACAAACAGTTTCTTCAAATTTTTCTCCTGAAAAAAAAACTCTTGTTGTTCTTCCAAGTCTTGAAAATTTGAACTTGTTTAGAAGTCTTCCAAAGTCACGCCCGTTGATTAGTGTGAAAAAATCAACTGAAAAAGAAATAAAACCGATTGACTGGGTTCAGCCGTTTTATCGACTTGGCTTTGTTGGAGGCATGTTTTCACAAATTAAGGAAAAAAATAAGGTGCAGGTTAGTCGAGAGGTAAAAATTGAAAAAGAACTGAAAATTGATCATTCTTTTGATGAGATGTTTTTTGAGTATAAAGAACCTTATTTGCAGTATATTTTAGAGAAAAAGATTAAAAAAATTAATGATCATTAGCTAATGTGTATACGTCTTTTAAGGTGAATGGGAAAGGGATTGCTTGGGAGCTTATTAGGAAGTAGGTTAGAATGTCTCGGGAACCTTGGGATAAGTCACGGTTTTCACTTGTTTGAAGAGATTTCAAACGTGCCCAGAGATCAGGTGATAGGTTTGAAGCGATACTGTCAGTTTTGTCGTTTTCGATTAGCACTTGAAGAGATGTTAGAAGTTTTAATAGAGTTTCTTCTTTTGCGTTATGGAAAAGTACTTCAAAAGCAGGCAGGAGTGGCTTGAAGTCTGACTTTGAAAGTGACTCCATGGTTAAAGCTGACTCAAATACCAGGTCTGTCAAAGATTCTAAGAGGACTGGAGGAATTCTGCGATTTTTATAGATTCCTGAGATTTTTTCAATGAATAGCAAAATTTGATGTATTTTTTCCCAGTCATTCGTTTTCCGGTACCTTAGACTTCGACTATAGTTTATGAGATTCTGAGATAAAATCATGTGAAAATTATGATTGCACTCGTTTTTATCGATTTCGATTTGAAGGTAGTCAAGGGCGTGTTTTCCTTTATTTAAACCGATTTTCATATATAAGTGGCATCGATGAAGGGCAAAAACATTTGTGTAAAATTGATTGAAATCCCAGTCAATTCCTTTGAAAAAAAGAAAAGTCACTAAATAAAAGTCACCTAATCCTCCAGTAAAAACTGTTAAGAACCCATAAGTACCTCCTGCTCTTCTTTCTCTTTTAAATGCTTGATTTTTAGCTCTCTTCATATCTTGGTCGAAGCCGAAGGTCTGCTGAAATTTTCCCATTTCTATTAACTACAACAGATCTAATAACTCGTCATCGTCAGTGGTTTTCTGACCAATTTTACTTTCTTCCAAATCTTTGGCGAACTTCTCGATGATTGAGTTGTTTATAGTTGATGAAATAGTCGCAACTGAATGCTCTTTGAATTCAATATTGACATCATTAAACAACTGAACCTGTCCAAATTCCTCATCTTGAGGACGAATCATTGATGCTAAGCTATCAAGTTCCCATTTAGCTACTGCTCCTCTGTCTTTTTCTATCACTTCTGAAATTGGTTGAGATTTCACTTCTTCGATTACTTGCTGACGCTCTGGATCGTACATGTTGTTTCCTAGATCTGTCTGGACTTGAAGAGGGTGGCGAGTTGATAATGAGCTTCTTTTGTATTTTTGAGTATTTGATAGGATTTTATACTCTTCTGATTTTCCGTGAATCAGCTTACCTGGAATGTCTGACTGAGGAATCCCTTCAGAAGTAGGAATTTTCATAGTTCCATCAGGCAATTGAAGTCCAGTGTGAATAAACATAGTAACTTTAACCAGTCTATTCTGAAAAAACCTAAGCAAAGCCTGCTTAATCCTATTAAAAACAGCAGAGCTCAGATTAGAATAAATCTTGACAAGTTTTTCACTGGTGCAGTTTAACAAAGCAAGACATTCCTTCGCAGTAGTGAGAGTTGAAAGTTCTTGAATATGATTCAAAGTCAATTTTAAAAGCTGCTCAGGGTAAGCCAAGTTCAAGATCTGCATCTTGACTCCCATCAACATCAGGTCAAATAACTTGTTCATGCTGGAGGTCTGGAGTTTCATTATCGAACTTTGAGCTATTTTGTCAAAAACTTGACGAGTTGAAGTCATTGAATACAACTGCTGAGGAACCAGAAGTTCTCTGATGAACTCTTCTGAGAAAAGATGCCGGATCACGTCGCTTCTCACTTTATCGGCTTTGTCTACTGGGATCTTCTGGGCTAGGAGACGTTGGTTTAGAATGTAGATCATTTCACCACCCATGTTGATGATTAGGAAGGGAAGAGCAAGAGAATGTCCAGACATATTATTGAATCATTAATCCCTTAATCACTCTGAATACTACATTTTACTATTCCTCGGTTTAGGCGTGGAGCTATTTTCCCTTGAAGTGGCATTAGAGTCCAAACTAGTATCCAAATTGACACTTCGACTAGAAAAGCTTCCACAAGAAAACTCGCTCGACCTGTCAGTCTCATCACCTTCAGACATATTAAATCCCCTTTCATGAGCGAAGACCCGATTGGCTGATTTGAGTTGTGTGTACAAATCCTTATCTACTTACCAAGTACATTTTTTTATTTCAGACTTTGCCGAAGTGATTTGAATTTTGATTTGTGTCAAGTTTCCTTCTAATATCTTAACGTGTTGCTTTCCTTTGTTGATTTCTCGACTGTTTTCTGAGTCGCTGCTGAAGGACGAGTCGGTGATGGTCTCCTCTGTGTCGTGGTTTCTTGGAGACTCTAAATTGTTTCGTCTTTGGCTGGGTTTTTATTACAACTTGTCGTTTAAAGCTTTTGCTAGTTGTCGGCTCATTGTATTGACGATGAACTCTTGTTCTTGTTCTAAAGCATTCTCGATCTCGATCTTTTCTTGTAATAGTCTTTGAAGGGAAACGTGTAGCATGTTGTTTATGTATTCTTCTTCTCTTTCTAAGGCTATCAGAATCGACTCCTGGTCTTTTCGGTTTAGGGGAAGCTTGTGGGTTGGCATTAGGCATGCTTGTCTTTTCTAGATGGTTTTTACGATTAACTCATTTTCGAAAGATTTCAGCCTAAGTTTTTCTTCAAGTATTTTATTTTTATTCCTTTCAGCTTCCAAAGCGATTTTAAGTTCTTGCAAATTTTCCATTATTAATATAATAAACCTGCTAAAATTCCTAAAACCCTTCAAAAGATCAAAAAACTAAAAATTCAAACCAATTAAAAATGATTTATTTGTAAAAAGCGATATAAAAATAAGAATAGTCTAGTTTCAAAGTCTTATTGAAAACCACTTTCTCATCATCAACCAAAACCTTACTTCTCGGAAAGTAAATCGTATAATGCCCATGATGCAGTGCTTTACTCCGATGAAGAATCACCGCTTCCAACAGAAAAGCCTTTTTATTGATATAAATAGTATCAGGCAAAGCAACCTTATTCCAGATTTTCGAAGGTTTTCCACGTGAGTTAATCGCGAATCTCATAATCCGAACAGTCAAAATCTTCGGAGCCTTCATTAAACTCCTACAAAGCATCAAGAACCCTTTTCCACAATTCGAACAAATCTCGTCTATCGGGTCTAAAGTCAAATCCAGTTGTTCTTGCAATGATTTTCCATTCAAAGACATCATCACTGAGCAGTCTTTTCTTGCAACAGCAGGACTGGAATATTGACAAAGTTCACAAATCCTTTTGCATTGGTATTCAAAAGTGAATTTTTCGCTTTGCATCATTGGAAGGATTGTCATGAAAAACTCAAAAGCGTCTTCTTGAATGTTTTGATGATCCCAAAGGTTTTTTATTTCGTAAATCGCGTTTTTAGGGCAAATCAGGTTTTTTTGACCGGTTGAAAGAGTTCTAAGGAAAGAGGAAAGCTCGCATCCTACCTTTCGTGTTGAGTGAATGTTCAGGTGAGCCACTGCTTGGAAGACTGAGCTCATGTAGCAGGAATTTCCGATGTTTATTATTCCGCTTTTTCTTGTGATCGCTTTTTCTTGAAGGGAAACTGGACTGCTTTTGCTTTTCTTGAAAGGTTTTTTATCATCGATTAATTTTGAATGGTCTTCTTCGCACTGTTTTTTCCCCATTTAAGAATTTTAGAGATTTTTGGGGATTTTGGATTTGGTTTTAGAAGTTTATGGTTTTAATGATGATGACTTTGTATTAAATTTTTAGTTATCTTTAAAATATTTACAAGAAAAAAGATTCTTTATCATCATATTTATAATCAATAGTAAATAATTCAAAGCTTGTTTCACTTAAATCCACCAATTTAAATAATTACTGAGCACCTTCCCCTATCAAAGCCCTTCAACATCAACTATTGCAATAATTTATTTAAATACTGATGATTTTCCACTCTAACAACCTTAAAAGCTTCTTGAATTCCATAAATCCTCAAAAACCCTTCAACACAACTTTTGATCTTCTCGTGAACAGCTTTCGAGCAACATCCTGAAGCACCGATTCTTAAAATAGCATTAAAAACTTCGAAGTCGATTAAAAGTTCTTGAAACTGATTTGCGACAAAATTGACAAAAACTTCATTCGCCTTCTCAGCCGCATTGATTTTAAAGACAGGCAAAAACCGAGCAAGCCATCTTAAAATACCTTCAACTCTGAGAGCCTCCTGATGGAAAAGTGCTAAAAAGCAAACAGCAGCAAGAGCCCATTGAACGACTTTTCTCTTGGAACGATCATTTCCAGTAGTTTGAACTATGAACTCCATTCCCGTGAAGACTTTTTCAGCGAAATCTTTGAATTTGCTACTTTCTAAGGTTTTAGTGCCTTCTATGATAGCCTTGACAGCCTGGATCTGAACCTGAGTATCATTCGAATTAAGATGAGCAAGTAACAAACAAATAAGACTTTCCAATTTTTCACTAATCATGATATTTCCCGCCACACTTAAAATATCTCCAAAAATAGACAAAGCAAAGACTTTATCAGTATTATTACTTGTCTCAGTCAAGTACTTATCAAGAAGACTCATAGATATAAAGTCAAGTATCTGTGCAGTACTCGTGGAATGTGATCGAAACATAGACGAAAGTACTTGCGAAGCCGACTGCCTCAATTGATTCGTCGAGCTTCGACTATGAAAGAACTGAACCAAGATATCTCCAAGTATCTCAATTTCCGACTTTGACAGAAAAGGTTGAACGGGTGCTGAAATAATCCTTTGAAGACTTTGAAGCATTTCAACAAGAGTAGCCACATCCTGCTCATAAGCACAGACCTGACAGATAGCCACGAAGAACTGCCTCACAAACTTGATAACCCCTTCTTTCGCTTCATTATTGCAAGTTTTCAACACGATTTCTACCAAAACCGCTGAAATCGAGCAAGCCAAGGACCTGGCAGCGTCAGAAACGTCATTTACGATGATTTCTATGATTATTTTCGATGTCGTGTTCAAGTAAGCGATAAACGACTCCTGAGTCGTTTCGATGATCACTAGAAGAGTCTCCAGGTACTCTTCAATATCTTCTCTTTCAGTGGAAACGTACATCAACAGCACTGGGACTATTTCGCCTAAATAAAGAGAAAAGTCGCTTTCGAAGTGCCGGGCAAGGGACTTCCAACTGTCAAGAACACAAGATTTAAAGATTTGACTGGAAAAGTCCGCTTCAGATAAACTTTTCAGCATTAAAAACAAATGAGGAAGGCGAGTTTTTAACACCTTTTTATTTACTGTCTTTCGAAGAGCTATCAATGTGTTCATTGATAGAATCTTGGTGGTCGGGCTTTGGACTGATGAAAAAACCGAGCAAAGCTCGGAGTAAAAAAAATCGAAGAGTAAAGGATTTGATCGCTTGAAGTAATCAGCTGAGGCTTCAATGCATTTTAAGACTGAGTCAACAAGTGATTCAGTTTTAAGAAAATTAAGCAATTTTGGCAAAAAACATTCTTTGGACTCTGGCTGGAGGTCTTGATTTTCAAGGGTTTTCAGAAGTTCTGTTAAGAGTTCTACGGCTTCTAATTGGATTTGCGGGTGTTGACTCGCAAAGCCAATTATCACTGCTTCTTCCACTGTAAGGCAATTTTTAATTAGAAATTTCATCTGGAACTTCTTGATAAGGGTTTTGAAGACCCTGATTACAGCTAAGTGGATCTCCTCTGCAGTTTGCATGAGTTGAGACTTTAAATGATTGACAAGAACTTCGAATAGTTGAGTTCCGAAGACTTCTCCTGCGGTTTCAGAAAGTAAAACTATTGAAACGTATTTGAATTTTATTGAGTTTTCAAGGGTTTTTTCCAGGTAGTCTAAAATCGCTTTGGCGAAGGAACCTCTTAGTGCGAGGACTACTCTCGAAACTAGTTTTAAAGTGTTTTTTTCGTAGTTGATCTCGATTTGGTCTTCTGGTCTGCCGATGACCTGCTCAAGCATTATCCTGAACAGACCGATCATGCCGAAGATCATTTGTTGATTGCTAGTTATTTGAGAAGGGTACTCTTCGGTCAGGACTGTCACGAACTCGAGGGCGAGGTACTTGCAAGGAACGTTTTTTGAACTGTTTAAAAGTCTTTCTACGAATTCAAAGCACCAGAGAAGCTTGTTTTTGAAGAAAAGAGGCTCGGTTTCTGATAAATCTCTTAATGATTCTAACACTTTTTCGCATAAATCGTTGCTTTCTATGGAAATTATGCTTTTTAGAAGACTTTGAAGAAGACCTATGAAGTATTTTGTTTCTACTGTGGAAAGGACTGATATTACTTGGAGAAAACAGAGGCAGCAACTTGTTTTTAGATCGTCTTCTGAACTGAAAAAGTTGTGGAAAAAGACTTGAAATAACCGCTCTTTTGAAATTGAAAGGTCTTCTGAGTAAAAAGCGAAGGTTTCTAATAGGACTCTAAATCCAGTTGTTATTTGAAAGCTTTTACCATTCAAGGAGTTGCAAAGAGACTGGACAAACTCAGGCCATTTTCCAGAATGTTGTTTAATCACAATAGCAAGTCGACTCAAGACTTCTGAAAAAATTTTAGAAAACTTCAAAGAAATGGTTTGTAACCCTTCCAATACTAACCGTTGAATGCTTTTTTGCATACTCGGAGTGAAAGTTTTCCAGAAGCATTCAAAGTTTCTTTTAAGCAAAATGCATGAAAGTGTGACTAAAGAAGTGTCAGTCTGAGAATTCATGATCTGTATCAAATTAAGAGTGACATCAGCAGGATCACTTTCGACTAAGTTCTTGTAAAGTGCTTCTGATGCTTGTCTCGTAGAGTTATCAGAGTTCAGCATATTCAAAAGAATGCCAGGCAATGATCCAGATTCCATATTTATACACATCACTAACTTTATAATGAACAGAATACTTTCTAGGTCGATATTTTACCTGAAAAATAAAGAACCGAAAAAATTGTATTCAGATAACAGAGATGCTTATACGTATATGAATCTTTTTTATGCAAATGAAGACTGTTTAAATCAGATTAGGTTTTATGCTGTCAACTTTAAATACCAGTTTGTTGCTTGGGGGTTAATTTTTGGATATGCTTATTTTTACCTTAAAGAGTCTTGGCGGATGAAGGAACTTTTTGAGATTAATTATTTGAATCAGCAGCCAGTGAAAGAATACGAGCCCGAAGACTACGACTACAAATTCTGGGAACTCGTAAGAACCAAAAAAACCTCAAAAGGCGAAATCCTAATCAACTCAGACACAGCAGTAAAAGAAAAGTACCTTCTTATCTACCTAGCCAAAACGACTGACAGTGGTTTATCAATGCAAAGATTTTCCAGGCTTCAAAAGTACATCACAATGCGAAAAAGTGTTCCTCTCGACTCAGTCTTCATCGGTCTTGACGAAGACATCGACCCAGAGGTTCTAGATGAATACGTCGAAAACTACGACAAAACCATAACAGCCGCTTACCCTCAAAATCCAAAAATCCGTGAAAGTCTTGCCAAAGTCTTCTTAAACATCGGTTGTATCTACCTGATCGAGCGACAAACAGGGAACGTGTTGTCAATAGTCGACCCTCAGAAGCATCCTCTTGAAGCAATGGGAAAAAAGTTCATTTTCATCATTTCAAAGAACATGGACTTCCGAATCAGTCAAGAAGTGATCAAAAAAGAATTGAACTTCAAGTCAGGCAAGGATGAAGAACTCTCTGATAAACTTCCTTTATATTAGATATTCTTACGTTATTTAAAAATGTTGCATAACTCTAACAAGACTTTAAATGAATTTGATCTGGACCTCCAGCTGGAAGAAACTCATAAACTTAAGCAATGTATTTTGGAATTTTCTAATAGACTCCAACAGGCTCAGGATAGACTTTTGGAAGAAAATATTTCGAGGAAGATTAGGAATGAACTTGGAAATAAAGAAAAGGGGAATGGACATCAGAGGAGATATAATTCTTGCCATGTTACTCAGGATTTGAGGAATAAGAGGAGAGTCTCTGAACTTAGACTTGAGGATGTTGAAAATCAGTATCGGGAAAACTTGGAACCTAAGGAAAGGAGGAGTGATTGCTTTAATATGACCGGTCATGCTAGAAAACTTTCGGAGACTATTGAAAAACCGGTTGAAAAGTTTGAAAGTTTGACTCTTCCTCTAGATCCATCCCAAGCCTTCCGTCATTTTAAGTTCGTTTTGACTAGTTTTGAACAAGGTGAGATCCTGGAATACACTGAAATTTATTTTTTAGGACTTGGTGCAGATAAAGTAAAAAGTTACACAACAAGTTTAAACTACGGCTTTGATGATGAAAGAGGTGACTATAAGATAGTCGTTGGTGACCACATCGCTTATCGATACCAAATAATGCAAGTCTTAGGAAAAGGTTCTTTTGGGCAGGTGGTAAAAGTCTTGGACCATAAAACAAAAGATCATCTTGCTTTAAAAATTATTAGAAACAAGACCCGATTTCATGAACAGGCCCAAATTGAGATAAAAACCCTGAAAAGCTTGCTTGAAAATGACAAAGAGAATAAATATCATGTTATTCATATGAAAGAAAGTTTGATTTTTCGAGGACATACTTGTATTTTATTTGAATTAATGGGGAATAGTTTGTTTCAAGAACTGAAAATAAACAATTTCAGAGGTATTAATTTGAGGTATGTTAGACGGTACTCTTTTCAGCTTTTTCAGTCTTTGTACCTTTTGTCGAAACTTAAACTTATTCATTGTGACTTGAAACCTGAGAATATCTTGTTGTGTCCTGATAACAAATCTTCTATCAAAATTATCGATTTTGGGTCTTCTTGTTTTAAGTCAGCGAGGATTTTCACTTACATCCAAAGCCGATTCTACAGAGCACCTGAAGTGATATTCGGAAACGAATATTCAGAGTCAATCGATATCTGGTCAGTAGGTTGCATTTTAACAGAGCTCTTCTCTGGAGTTCCTCTATTTCCAGCAGAAAACGAAGTCGATTTATTCAACTGCATGATAGAAGTCCTTGGTCTTCCCCCTTCAGAATTTTTAGCAAAATCACAGAAAAAATCGATGTTTTTCACAACTAAAAACGAACCAAGGATCGTAGTTAACAGTAAAGGCAAGAAAAGAATACCTGGAGATAGAAATCTTGACTTGATACTTGCTGGATCTTCTGAAGGCTTCATTGATTTAGTCAAAAGTAAGGATTATTTAGGATGTCTTGTTTGGGAACCTGAAAAAAGGATAAGTCCAAGACAGGCTCTTGAACATGAATGGTTTAAAAGTACTGGTCAGATGATGAAAGTTACTAGGCTTGGCAAAGGACATCGATATCATATGAGCGACACCCAGTTTAATTATAGCTCATATAATAAGATTTTTCATAACTCGCAAACTGCCAAGTGTAATGAAAGAGGAAATGCTTTTTAATTATTTAATCGAGGACATGTTTGTGTAGAAGAAAAATCTGGAATTTTAAGTTAAGAATATTTAAAGGTATTAAATCATGATATTAATCAAAAAATTAACCAATTCATTATTCTCTAAATATTATCTAACTTAATTCAATTTTCCATCAATTATCCCAAACCCTAAAAATTTCCATTCCTCAAACCACTTAAACTTCAATCAGTCCGATCAAGTCTAATAAATATGGACGAAGCAATAACCGAGTCTTTCTTCAGATGGGTTGAAGAAAACGAGTCAGATTTCGAGCACCTGGTAGTCTTTGAATCATGCGAGAACCAAATCCTTTTATTTTCAATAGACGACATTCACATATCAATAAACTTCAAATCAAATCTCTGTTCAAGCAAGTCAAAAGTGAAGCACATTAAAAAGTGGACTGATCAAATAACTATTTCACTTCAAGCTAAGCCAGAAGACCTATTTGATTTTTTTTGCATGATCTTTCCACAATACACTGAATTCAAAGAGTTCTCATCATCAGAAGAGAACTCAGAAGACGACTATCATCAGCAGATTCAAGAAGTGATCATAGAGGACAGGGCAAAAAATACTTTTTCAAACCAACCTGATCCTGGCTCTAGTCTTTCTTTCTATAAAAAACATTTCATATATTCTGAAGCTGAAGAATCTATTGAGCTGCTTAGACAAACTATGAAAGAAAATCCAAAGTTGAGATATAGTCTTAATATTCGAAGTAATAAGGCCTTTTGCAATGTAAGGTTAGAAATTGACTTAGCATTTTTGTCTATTTCTGAATCCGTGATGGTCATGCTTGGGTTGAATTATGAAAGTCCTCTTGTTGTGAGCTGCTCTATCAGTGATATAAGACTTAGTCAGACTTTGAATGAGAGTAAATGGACCCCAAGTCTTCTTGGCTTCCTCGAATTCGAAGTGATGCAGTCAGGTTTCTCCGAGAGCTACGGTTGCAAAACCTACATAAAAGGAAGAGTAAACAAATTTAGAGAATATAACTACAACTTACTCAATAAGACCAACGAGTTAGGTTCATATCTCTCACTATCTCGTGAAAATAGTGAAGAAATCCCGAAAGCAAATCCTTCTTTACTCCAAAAATTACTTGGACTAGGTTACGGCAAAAAAAAAGTCCAGGAAGCTTTAGAAAAAAGTAAAAATGACGAACAAAAAGCTGTTGACTTACTGATGAATGATACAAATAACTATGCAGGAGGAGAAAACATCATTCCCAGTAACAACTTCTTTTATAACTTACTATTTTATCTAAGAGACCGAATACAGAACTGCACCAATTATTGCTACATTTGCTATAAACGACATAATGTTGACTCTGTCAGGCTTCGTCCTTGCTCAGCAGAAATCTGCGAGTTCAGGTTTGAAGAGATTTCAGGAGTTTCTCTATACGCTGAAATTTGTAATAATCCAGACCTAGTCGCTTTAGACCTTTCTTTCGCTTCTGAATCAGCCTTATCAGGAAGGAACCAGACAGTATTCGAGCCATTTCCATCCTTTTTATTAAAAAAGAACCAAATTCGAGGAAAGGCAGGTTTTTTATCAGGGAATTACTCAGCAGAGATGGATACAAATAAAGACATTCAAAAGTTAAGAGAACTTGCAAGTCACATGCCTGATATAAGAGTTCTGAAAAGCCTGACAACAGACGAACTCACCTGCAGAGATTACATTTCTTCGCAAATACCAAACGGAATAGAAGTTTACAAACTAATGCGATACATCATCGCAACCAACAGACTCAACCTGATCCCTCTGAAAGAAGAAGACTGCATCCAAAAGCTTACAAATGGAGTCAGCCAGTACATCGTCACTAATCATCCTGCTGAGACTATTAAAAATTTCGAAGCTAAAAAGAAAAAACGTGGAAGTTTTTTCGCATTTCATGGAAGTTCAATTGAAAACTGGTACTCGATACTGAGAAATGGAATCAGAAATCTTAGTAATACTCATTTGATGACTGCTGGAGCTGCTTATGGCTCTGGTGTTTATTGTGCTGAAAACTTTTCAACTTCTATTGGGTATTGTCGGTTTGGAGCTAATATTTCGCCCAGCTACCCTCATTCGATACTCTTAGGAAAAGCTTGCATGGCGATTATAGAAGTGATAAAAAATGAGAAGTTTATTAAAGGCTCTGGGATCTACGTGGTTCAAAACGATAAAGATATCATCATTCGATATATTTTAATACTTTCCTCCACAGCTCAAACTCTCAATACTTCTGCAAGTGAACTTGGACTAGAAAAACATTACCCGAATGTTTCTGAAAAGTATTTGAAAGCTTCTGTTGATCGTCAAAGTTCTCGAATTGAAAAAGCTATTAAAAAGGCGAAAGAAGCTGAAGAGAATCAAAGTAAACCTGCACCGGTTGTTGAAGAAGAAAAACTTTCACCGGAAAAGGAGAAAATCTTGAAGGATATTGAAGAGAAATTTTCAGGACAAGGGTCGATTACTACTAATAAAAGATTGATGCAGGAATATAAATACTTGGTCAGCTCCAAGGACTGTAAAGGAATCACTGTTGAATTCAGAGATTCGAATTTATATGTTTGGGATATTAAACTTGATGTTAAGACTTTTGAAATTGGCAAACAACTTAGAGCGGATTTTAAGGAGTATTGCAAGAAATATAAAAGGCATCCTGAAATCGCTTTTGAAATGAGGTTTGACTCGAATTATCCTTTTAGTCCTCCTTTTTTAAGGGTTATTAGACCTAGATTTGCTTTTAGGACTGGACATGTTACTGTAGGAGGTTCCATTTGCATGCAGTCGATCACACGAAGTGGTTGGATTCCTGTTCGAACAGTGGAAAGCATCTTCATTGAAATTTTGTTTAACATGGCTGAAGGTGGTGCAAGGTTAGACCTAAACGGCTCAATATCAGACTACGGCTTTGAAGAAGCCAAAGAAGCTTTCAACAGAGTAGCCCAACAACATGGGTGGACCTAATTAGAATAATTCATTAAACCTCAAGCGGTAGTCAATTCAAATCCTAGTTAATTTTAAATGAACTCTTAAGCACTTCTAAACAGCAGAATCCCCATCTGCCCGATATAAAAGTAGATATAGTTCTTGCCTTCAAATGTGACATAAGACCCGAAGTTCCGGCCGACAATGCAATGCCAATTAGGCTGGTACCTCTCCTCGAAAGTTTTTTTAATGTAAGATGCTATTTCTTGTTCACTACTTTTCTGCTGGGCAGCTGTTATTCCAGTTTCTAAAGCGAAAGCTTGCATTTCTGGTTCCATTTCGCTTATCTTCATAACTGCGGTTAGTGCGTGTTGTGCCATATTATAAGCTTGGAATATGAAAGAAAGAATTATATCAAATATTGAAAGGTTTCGAAGGATTTTTTCTGGTTTTTTGGAATAATGAAGATTGTTATTTAGAGATTTATGTATGGAAGATAAAACTCTTCTTGTTAGTTATCTTCTTTAAGAGGTTTAAAGAATAGGAATAAGATGCAGAAGCCAGATAATTTTTTGAAGTAATTAGTTGAGCTTGAAATATTACCTCACCTTTTCTGAGCTCTTATATGAGAAGCCACTGCTCAAATTTAGAAGGAAAGAAAGGAAAATCTTAAAAAACATTTTGTAAAGATAGCATAATCAATCTTTAAGATCTGTATACTGAACAACTATAGGAGTCCTTTATTGCACATATGCATCAAAATCGAGAAATCTATAGAGTTTTATTATTAAAAAGAAGCCCAGTAAAAATACAAAGCACGAAAGTTATCAGGAATATTATTAATATAAACTCAAAGAAATCTTCAAATATTTGAAATATGATAAAAATACTCGAAATGTGATAAATGAATGAAGAATATAGGATCCTAAAGAAGATAACGTTAAAAGGAAAGATGCTGGCACTAGAAAACGATTTATGATTATATAAGCAAAGTGAATTATATGTATAGTGAAGTTTAGATAATATACATAAAATAATTTTTAATCAAGAAACCTATGAAATTTATTTATCATCACTGATATCTCAAGGCTTTTTTGAGAATTTGAAAATAATTTTTGATCACATTGATTTTTCTATTTTGATGAGGAAAATTTATAAGTTGAATATCATTTCAGCTGAAGATTATCTAAATGAATCTAGAGGACAAACTGATAATAATAGATTAAAAAGAAGAGAAATCTTCAATCCAGTTCCCGGCCCATTTAAAGATAAAGTTACTCACAGCTTTTACCACATATCCTGTATTATCCATAAATTTGAGAAGCTATTAGTAATAATAAGTTAATAAAAAATTTCAGCAAATGATTTATTTGAAGTTCTTCAAATCCAACATAAAAGCATGAACTTAATGAAGATAAAACTAATTACAGAGAGTAGTTTGGTACCTTTCCTCAATTTACTTTTAATGTGAAATTCAATTTTCTGAGCATTTCTTCTGCTAAATAACTTTCATTCAAATAACAAAGCCTGCATTTCTGTATCCATTCTTATCTTCATATCTGCGTTCATTTCATATTTCAGGCCATATTAAAACCCATAAATAAAAAATTTCCATATAAACTTCGAAAATTGTTAACATTCTGATTTTTTGTATTTGCCAAAATTAATGAATATTTTCATAGTTACTTAAAGTGAGTTTATATATGGAAGAAAATAAACTCTTTGAAATCAACAAACCTTCTTTCCACGAAATTTTTTTTAAAATAGCTGAAAAAGATTCAAAAGTAATCAGCCAGAAGCTTTTTTTCAAGTTTTTATGCGACTTAAAAATATTCCCTGACCTTCTCTCAGCTCAGACCCTGAAGCAGCTGATGCTTGAAATAAGCTTAAAAAAGAAAGGAGAAATCTCAGAGAACACTTTTTTTAAACTGGTCAAGTCAATCGCAGAGATTTGTTTTCCTGGCACAGAACCTTTAAAGTCCTTTTTACTCGCCATCAAGCCTCTAAGCCGAAAAGTCTTCCGAGTTTTTCTCATAACAAAGCCAGCGAATCCTTTAAAAATTCGAAAAAACTTGAAAGTTTCTCCAGAAAGCCGAGAAATATCAACTCAAAGAAAACTTCTCAACAAGTCAACCTCTCAAAAACTCTCATTCAGTGGTCTTATATCTCCTAAAAACAGCACAACAGTCCTAAAAAAATTCCCAATATTAAAATCCCCTTCAAAAAACCCCCAAAATCCACCAGAATTTCAAAAAATTCAAAAAATCTCTGAGATTTTTTTAAAGTTTCGAGAAAAAAGTGAAAATCTTTATAATTTTAACCCAGAAAGACAGAAAACACGAAAAATGTTCAGATTTGTTGAAAGTTTCTTGCAGAGTTGCATGAAAAAGGTATTTTTCATTTAGTCCTGGGTGTTAAAGCTCTCTTTCGAGCTCTGGCGAGTGAAAACGTTAAGAATGGTTGTTAATTAATTACTTGAGCCTCGGCTTGATAAACCCAAACTTTTCCTTTAAAAGTTCATGATACATGCTTTGTTTAACAAGATTATTTCTCAATTTTTCCTTTGTTTTCAGTTTCAAGTAATCAAAACTCAAAGACTGTGACGAAGGGTCCACATTTTTTTTACTTTCTTTTTTTTGCCCTGCTTTTTTAAAGTTTTGTTTAGAGGAAATGTTGAGTTTTGAATGAATCAATCTGCTGATGTCTTTCGCTTCACGTGGAGAAGGGTCAGGAAGGACTCTGGGAGATCTGATGTCTGAACCGTTTCTTGCACGAAGCTCTTTGGCGCTGAAACTTGGAGCGATGAAGAAAGGATGCAGGTCTTTTGATACGTCTGTCGGGATCAGGGAGGAATGGTTGTGTCTTGATGTTGATTTTGTTATCACGTCTTCTGTTTTAAAGATTATGTCGTCTTCCAGCTTTCTTTGATTATGGTCTTTTTGAAGCTTTTCGAACTTTGAAAGGTCTTTTGATAACTTTTGAGAGGTTTTGATTATGGATTCTTCTAATTTTGATATTGAGATGTTTGTTTTCGCTTTGTATTGAGCGAATAAAGCTTTTTCTTGCTGGAGATGGTCTTTTAAATGCTATGTTTTTTTTACTTTTAGATGGGTTTTGTGGGTTTCGTGGGTTTGATTTTTTAGGTCGAGTTTTAGGTTTTCTAACTTTTTTATGAACTTTATTTGGAGTTCTTTTTCTTTTGAGAGGAGTTTTGGTGCTGCTCGAGATTTGACAGTCATTTGTATATTTTGAATGAACTTGTCCTCAATATCTTGACTTTCTTTTTTTAGTAAGTTTTCAGCTTCCCTTTTGAAAAATTCAAAAGTAAGGTTAAGCTCTTCGCTGACTTCCCGGAAAATTTTAGCTTGTTCAGCTTTAAAAACTTTAGACTCAATAGAAAAACTTAGACTTCTGCTCAGTTCCTTTTTTAGAGAATTAGTAAGAATGATTCTATAATCTGAAACATTTTCCAAATATTTCTCACTTTCAACATCTTTAAGCGCTTCATCTTGCCACTGTTTCAAAATATCTGAACTGATTTCTTGAATTGAAAGACTTTCAGAATTTTTTTTTTTTTCCTTAAAAAAACATTCCTTAAAGGACTTGATTTTATTTTTTCCTTCTTCATCAAATTTTTCCCTTAAATTCACTTCAAATTCAAGGCAAGTCTTAAACTCTTCAGAGTAAATTTTTTTTTCAATATCTTCCCTGATCCTACTCAATTCATTTTTCCACTTTTCCCTTTCAACAGCGACCTTTTCCTTATAGTTATTTTGAATTTTCAGTAAAAACCTTTCTTTTCCAAGTCCCTGCCTGAAAACTGTAAGTTTTTGAGAAAACTGTTGAGAATAATGCTGATCAATATCAATCTCAAGTAAATCCTTCTCTTTCATCAAGGCTTTTTCATAAGCTTCCTGAAACAAACTTCTGATTTTTTCTTTTTCCTCGCTTTGGTTAGCACTTTTTTTCCATTCAGCTTGTTGAAGTTTTCCATTCAATTCAAACATTTTGACTCTCCAAACCTTTTGCAGGTCGTCTCGTTTCTGGTCAATGATTTTATTCTTCTGGTCTTCAAAGCTTTTTTTCAGAAGACTGAGTCGTCGGCGGTTCTGGGTTTCAAGGTTTTCCGTGATTTTCAAGCAATTTTCTGAGGATTTTTGGGATTTTGAAGTTTTTTTCGATTTTTTATCATTTTCTGGGGTTTCGAAGAGAGGATTAGACTGATTCGAGTAGATTTTAGAGAAGGTTTCAATGTTTTGATGAAAATTTGACAGGATTTTTGAGAGACGTTCTTTGAAAGAGGTTTGAATTGTTTGGATTTCACTTCTGGTGACTTGTCTTGATTCAGTTTTTTGTGATTTTTTTAATTGGATTTCACGGGCTTTTGATGTCGGGATTATTGAATCCGCGTGCTTGTCAAGGAAGTAAAGACCGAAGTTCTCAGAGACCTCGTCGGAGTCTGTGGTTTCCAGATGAACTGTACTTTGAGGAGTTGAACACTCGAATACTGATGACATAAATTTGATAATTAAAGAAAAATTAAAGTCTTATTAATAAATATTCGCGAAGGAGTTTATAGGGATGTTATAGAAATTCATATCTTGAATTAATCAATATATATACTTAAAACTCTCTTCTACTCCTTTTGATCCAGGAGTGAATACCTTTTGAGATGCTTCCGAGCCTCCGGTTTTTAGTGTGATTCTTGATCTTAGTCCACTTTGACTACTGATTCCAGTGGATTGATAGTCGAAGCCGCTTAGTTGTTTTTTGGCTGGGCTGGGAATTTTAGCTTCGCTGGGCGACAAGACACTAAGACAACTAAGGTAATCCGGTCTTTCCTCCCCTCCTTGCCTCTCCTCCACCGGATTACTAATAACCCCAGAGGCAGTTTTCAATTCCGGGAAAATAAAAGGAATTTTCAGTAAGTCCTCCAGCTGCACATCATTGAGCTGGTTACTTTCATTCATTCCTTTAAACTCATCTTTCCTAAGCTCTTCCAAAATATTTTCCAGATTTTCATCCGCTTGTCTGGCACTTAAAGGATTTTCCGAAGACAGAATCGTTTTCGCCAGGTCCAAGTCTTCATTATAAACAAAAGCTGCCTTAGGAGTCGCTGCCATTTCGCCTAAATCTACAATTTCCTCACCTCTTTTCAAACGAGGAATCTTCAATGGAGGTTTTTGCGAGTTTTTCGTAGAAATCGGCTTCGACTTGTTTTGAAGGTCGTGAAGTTGAAGAAGAAGTTCGATTTTTTGAGTGTTTCCTGGAGATTTCATTAGGTTTGTCAACTTGTCTAATAAGTTTCCACCTTTGCTGTTTAGAAGATTTGCTTTTTTTAGGATTTGGATCGCGTTCTTGATTTCGTTCGGGTTGCTGATGAAACTCTCGGTTTCTGAATCGTATTCGCTTTTCCACCCGCCGAAGGACTTTTCTATTGAAATGTTCCCGTTTGATGGCTGCTGGCGGAACATGTCGAGCTCGGCCATGCATTGTTCGAATTCCAAACTCGAGTTACTTCTATGAACCGACTTATCCGTAATAACCGACAGATTCGGGCAAGACTCTTGTATCTCAAAAGCACTTTGATGTGAAATGAGGTCTTTTTCAATAGTTTTTCCAGCAACTTCTGAATTCATTTCTTCATCAAATTTCTTGACTTGAAGTTGAATATTTTCCTTTAACTGAGTCCCTCTTCTGAGTCCTTTTTTCATAGTTTTCAAATTATCAAGCCACAAGTTTTTAATCAAGCCGAGACTTTCACTGATAGACTCTTGTGTCTTGTTTATTACTTTTTCTTTTCGGACCATTTTCGCCTTCTGCAGTGACAACATTCGCGACGATGAATGACGAATTTTCTTGCATTTTGACGACAGGTCTGAAGATTTAACTCGTAAAGACTGGATTTTTTGCTGAATGCCCTTCGAAAGGCCTGAGTAAGACTCTTGCAGCTGAAAAAACAACTTTTGCGCTGTTGTAAGGATTGAAACTGATCGTCTTGTTGAAATTTCTGAAAGAATTTCTGAAAATGATTCGAAAATTTGACTGGATTCTTCTGAAAGGGTTGAAAAACGAGATGGTCTTGATGATGACTTGAGACTCTTTTCCATTTTCGATAATTTGTTAAAGTTTTGCCTTTCACGAGTTTGAATTCATGAAAATTTTGATTTTAACCGGTTGAAGATTTGCTTGTGAGAGAATTAGGCTGGGGTGGGTGTTGTAGGATTTTTTTTTTGAATTTGCTGTGGGTTGGGAAGGTTGAAGTGGAATTTAACTGGTTTTCACAGAAGCGGCAGAAATTATTGAAAAATTGTTGGATTAAAGAAGAGTTGTTTAAAGGTTGGAGATGTTTCATTGGATTACATAGTCCTTAAAAATAAAAACTAAAAATAATGATTTAATAAACCAGGTCTTTCTATTATCTTCTGTTATGTGTTGAACTTCCCAATGAACTTCACGAACTCATTAAAATCAATAACTCCATCTCGATTCAAATCACCCTCATCAAGCAGTTCCTTCCAAAGTCCCTCATCTTCCTGCTGACCATCTCCAAGAACCATTTTAATTTCAAGAGCAGTAATAACTCCATTTCCATCAGCATCAAACAACTTAAAAGCTTTTTCAAGATTTCCACAAACGACATTTTTCAATTCATTTCTACAACTAACGACGAATTCAGTATAATCAATATTGCCGTCATTATCCTGGTCAAGTTCTTTGATGATCTTTTCAGCGACTTCAGCCGCTTGGCTGAAGTTCATATTTTTTGAATACTCTTCAATAAGTTCATCTCGAGTTATTTTTCCGTTACCGTCTTTGTCAAGATTATGAAAAACTTTTTGAATTTCTTTCAGCTCTGCATGTGAAGCGATTTGAGAAGTGATGTAAACGCCGACTGCTTCTTTTAACTTTGAATCACAGTGAAAACGACGAAGACTGCTAAGAGATGTCATTAGTGATGTTGAGTTGAATGATCTTTGCTTTTGGATCCAGGGATGTTGAAGGGCTTCTAAAGCTGATATTCGTGATTTTGAGTTTATTGTTAGGAACTTGCTTAGGAGGTCTGAGGAAGATGGTGATAAAGGGGAACTGTTTTCAAAGGTTAATTGGAATGGATGCTTTTTTATTTCGTGAAGGATTTGCTTGTTGCTACGGCCTTCGTATGGCGCTTTTCCTGTTAGGATTATGTACATTATTATGCCTATACTCCAGATATCACTTTTACAGTCATAGTCACCTTCGAGTACTTCAGGGGCAAAGTAGTAGGATGACCCAAAAAATCCTTTAACTGAAGCAGTATTTTTAATCACACAGGCACTTCCGAAATCCCCAATTTTTATAACGATTTCATTTCCATTTTCCACAAGGAAGATATTTTCAGGTTTAAGGTCCCTATGAATGATCCCTTTTTCATGGCAATGAGAAATGGCTGATAAAATTTGAAAAAGTATTTTCGAAGCTTTTCCTTCATCAAATCCTTTCATTTCTAATATTTTTTCATATAAGTCGCCACGCTGGCAGTATTCTAGTGCCAAGTAGTATTTTGATTTATCTTCGAAAACCTCGTAACATTTCAGTATGTTAGGATGGTCTAGCATTTTAAGGATTTGAATTTCTTGAAGAAGCATCTGACTGTCTTTTTGCTGCCGGCTAAGTCCTGCTTTGTAAGTGACTTTTAAAGCTCGTAGAGTTCCAGTTGGAGAATGTCTGCACAGGTAAACATCTGAAAACGTTCCAGATCCAATTTTCTCAATTTTTTCATAATCAAGAATGCGATCTGGTGGTCTGAGCTTCACAAAAGTTCCAGGGGTGATGGTCAGCTCCCTTGATTTCATGCGGAAGTGAAGATTTGTGTCTAGCTTTTTCCTATTTAAAGTCAGTCCACAGCCCATTTGAATGAAATTTATTGGTTCATAGCCAAAACACAATAAGACTTGTTTAAGGATAAAGTAAATTCAAAATCTCCAAATTTAAATATTTTAGTCTTAAATTAAATCAAAATCTCAGCAATTTTCAACTCTCAATCGTATTATTTTTAACAATATACAAAGTTTTCAAATTTTCTTAAAAATCCTTAAATTATATTCCATATTAATCCTTAGTACACCAAGTCCCTTCTTACCCATATCTAAACAATTTCCTATTCACAAAAAACGAGTCACTTATCGTTTTCCACAAACTTTCAAGAGTGGTGGTCTTGCTAATTTCATTTAAAGCGACATTCTTCAGATGTTGAACATCATAAATGACCTGATCTCCTAAAACCCTTTCTAATTCATTAAAAATCTTGAAGTTAAAGTGACCATACAAGAGTTTCGCGTTTTTTATGTGTTCCAAGTCCTTCTTTCCCGATTTTAAAAAAACTTTCCTTCGATATTCCCTTTCTTCAAGCATCATCTTAAGAATATTTTTTTCCTTTACCTTATAATAATAATGATACTTGAAGTCACTTTCCAAGTTATTAGCAGCGATTTCTTCATGAGTTGCCCATCGATTCAGTGAATTTTGAGCGTTTTCAAGAACCTTCGAATTACTAACATTTTTCGGCAGAATTTCCTGAACTTCAACAAGTTCCCCGACGATATCAGCTAGTTCTTGCACAGACCTGCTGACTTTTTTACTAGAAATAACAAGTTTCTTAGAAATATCTTTAAACTTCTGCTCTAAATCAGCAGAAACTTCAAGATAATCCCCAAAACACCTAAAAAACGACGAATCTTGTGAAAAATCACAAAAAGTTTCTCCTTCAATATTCTGAATCTCATCAAAACTTTCAATTTTTTTTAAAATTCTTGATTTCTGGTGTTTAATCAGAAGAGCTTCATCATTTTCTTTAAAAAATACTAGAGTTTCAGGAGAGGATCTTAAAACAGGGTCTCTTAAGATACTAGAAAGGTATTTATTGAGCATTTTCTGCCTTTTTTTGATGAAATTTTCTGAAAAGTTCCCTGTTGGTTTTTTTGGAGGGACTGGAGGAATGTAAGACCCTGGGTTGCTTGTTGCCAGGGCAGTTCTAAGCCAACTGAAATCATTATACCTCCGCTTTACTGACCAGCCCAGCGAAGGCACTGCGACTTGGTACTCGATGAACTTTTTAGCGAAGAATCCGTCTCTTCTCAACTGAGGAGAACCACAAGTGAAAGAAATGTCGCTGATTAAAGTAAGCTCGTTTTGAGAAAGAGTCTTGCAAGGAACTATTGATAACTTTGGAAGGTCATCAAGAGATAAGGAATTTTTTTTACTGTCATTTAAAAGATTTTCCAAGGTTTTACTTGAAATTTCTTCGATTTTCTTCTCACCTAGTCGAGGAGTCTCTGGAAATGAGAAGATTTCGATGTCGAGACTTGTCATCGGGTTGATTTGAAGACCGGTTTCACTTAAATCGACTTTTCCTTCAAGGGTCGGAGTGAAGAGTACCTCTTCACTTTTACTTGACATGAATGGAGGACTTAACTTCAAAGATTGTCCTGGATTTTTTAAAGGCTCGTCAAATGTTTGCACTAATAAATTCACAGGACTGTCTAAGGCGGCTGTGTCTCCGACTTGAGTGTCGAAATTTTCAAGGATTTTAAGGTTTTTCTTTTTTTCGGATAAGGCGGCTGTGTCTCCACCTTGAGTGTCGAAATTTTCAAGGATTTCAAGGTTTTTCTTTTTTTCGGATAAATAATTTTCTACCTTTTCCAGCTCTTCGGCGTTTGGACCGAATGAATGAGTGTCTTCCATCAGCATTGGCTCGAATATTATGTTACCGTCTGAACTTTGAGTCTTGTGCAGGGGAAGTGGGGATATGCATCGGATTATTTTAGATTGGTGGACTCCGAGGTATTTTTGAGGCTCGGGGTTCAGGAAATCGTAGGAACTTCTTTGGGAATGGTCGTCTGCAAAGTCTGAATTCTTCAATTTTTGATTTCTATGCTGACAACTCAAGTCATCATTCAAAGATAAGTCCAGATCTTCATAGCTAGAAATAACAGAACCACTGAATATTTTACCTGTTTCTAAAACTTGATCTGTTTTCAAGTCTTGAGGACAAGACATCTCATGACTATTAAGAAGTATTCTATGTGGATCCATCATATAAAATTAATATTAGGCTAAATATTTCAGAAGTAAATTATATTTAAACTTATAAATAGATGCTCTAATAATTTAAACATTAAGTTTTGACTTATTCCAAAATTGTTTAATAAATTAATGGAACTAATTTTCTACTAAACAGAAATGGACAAATTTCATGCAAAATAAATCTATTTCCTAAATTTCCTTAAAATTCTTCAAAATAAATTACTTTATATATACAATCTAAATTCCTTATAAACCACATTCACAAATACCCTCTCCCAAACAATCTCTCATATTCACAAAACAACGATACCAGCACTCAATCCTTAAAATGATTCCCAAACACCTCCAACCCCAAAAACCTACCAAATCAATCTAAAACCTCACATCATCTTTCTCATGACTATTCCATTTCAAACCCTCAACAATTTTCTAATACTCTATAAATCAAATGCAACTCAGTGAAAACTCGATCTTTTTAAATAGATACCAAGTAAAAGAAGTGATCGGTTCAGGTTCTTTCGGGAAAGTTTTCCACATAAAGAGCCAAGAAACCTCGAAATCCTTTGCATTAAAAGTCGACATATCCCACAAAGGGAACGTTTTAATGGAAGCAAGAACCCTAGGCGAGTTGCAAGGTCTTCCAGGCATTCCGAAGCTATTCTTCAACGGAGTCGAAGAAGACTTTTCTTACATGATCCTCGAGTTGCTAGGTCCAAACCTGAATAAAGTTTTAAAAGACTGCAACGGAAGGTTTTCCTTAAGCACCGTCATTTTTTGCATAAAGCAAATCTTAGACCGTGTCGAAAGCATTCATCGAAAAGGTTTCCTGCATCGAGACCTGAAGCCTCACCAGGTGCTTTTAAGTTTATCAAAAAAGCAGCTTTTTTTGACTGACTTCGGCCTTTCTCGGAAGTACGAGATGAACTCTTATCACATTTCTTACCAAAGTTCCTGTCCCCGTATCGGAAATGCAACTTTTTCCTCTTTAAGCAACCACGGCGGTGTCAGGCAAAGTCGAAGAGATGACTTGGAAAGTGTGGCTTATATGGCGTTTTACTTGTTCAAAGGCAGACTCCCTTGGCAATGCACTAAGAAAATGACTTCAGGGTCCAAGTGGCAAAGTATCTTTCAAGTCAAAAGCAACTTGAAAATCGATGAACTTTGCATTGACTGCCCGAAAGAATTCGGAATTTTTCTTGCTTACACCCGAGGACTGAAGTTTGAGGAAAGACCGGATTATGCTTATTGCAATTCACTTCTTGATCTTGTCACTTTCAGGGAAAAAATTAACCTGGAAAGACTTGACTGGCTTGATAATCAAACGGATGACTTGAGTCTTGCATCTGAAGGTCTAAGAAATGCAAGGAAAAAAAATAGAACTGATAAAGAAGTGAAAAAAATCAGAAAAAGTACCAGGTCGAAAACTGTACTTGGAAGGGGTAGAAGGTTGCCTAATCGATCTGATGTTATTTTTGATAGGTCGGATAATGTTGAAAAATTCGCATTTGATGAGTCTACTTATAATAGCTTGGAAATCACACCGAGGAATGTACTTCCTGAGTTTAGAAATAAAAAACATGTGCTTTCGGAGAAGAGTAATCCGAGTTGTTGTGTTGTGTAATTAATTAATTTTTAGAGATTTTTAGTATGGAAAGTATTTTAGGAATTTTTTTTACCCTTTGGATATAAAGACTATTTAGATTCAAGAAAGTTTTTCAGGTGTTAAAAAAAACTCTTAAAATTTGATGAAAACCGTTTAATTCTAAGAAAAAGGGTTGAAGTTCCAAATATTTCTTTAAAGATATGAAAAAACTGTAAATCTCAAGTAAAACAATCATCTAATCATCAATTAACTTAATCTCATCATTTAAAATAAAAATTCTACAAAGCTTTTCTCTTAATCGGAGTCGAGTTTTGACTTCTCGCTCGTAATATCGAAATTTTTTCCTTAATATAAAGATTCTGTCCAATCAAATCAACACCTTTAGAAATCTGACTGAGTTTAATTTTTCTACTAGTCATCAAATCCCTCTTCTCTTCATCTTGCACAGTTTTAAGTTTCACATGAGTTAAAGTATGCAAAAACTCTCGACAATTATTCAACTTATGTGCATTAACTCTAAAAACTTCAGGATTTTCAGCCTTCTGAAAGCAATTGGGTCCATAAATTTCAACCCATTTATCAGCAAGACTCGATTTCCAGTTATAAACCTTTGGAATCATCCTCGCCGACCACGGTTTAGTCCTCTTCGCAAGTAGTCTACGAATAGCCTGAACATCCTTAGAAGCTTCAATAGGACTAATCATTATTATTATTTATTCTTTTTCCGACAGAGAGAATCTACTTTCGAGCAGATTTTTTCACGAAGGCCGTTTGCGACTTTTCTGATTTCTCCGTTTTTTGAGGTTTTAACCAAATTTTCAACTAAATAAAGAAGTTCCTTGAGCAAAGCAGCTTCTTTTTCACTTAAATTTTCCCTGATTTTCTCATCAATCCTCTTAAATGAAGCGGTTATTTCAGAGTCGGACTTACGATTAATAGCGACTTCTAATTTTGACTTGATGATGTGAAGGTCGTTGTAATGGTCGATCGTCGGTGCCAATGCGGCGGGTTTAATGATTTTTCTTAATTTTTTCTTCAAGATCGGGGTGAGTTCCACGTCTTTCATCTTCTTTTCCCAGTTGGTTCTAAGCACTCGATCTTTCAAGTCCTGGTCCTGCCCATCAAGAATCGCTAAAAAATAATCAAAAATATCCTCAAGACGGTCTCCAGGCTCGTCTAAAGCCTTTAGAACTGTACTGAGACCTTCTCGGGTCTTTGGAAGGTCTGAAAGTTTTGAAGGTTTTTGATCTGTTTCGATTTTTTCTAACTTTGAAGATTTTTTCGGTTTTTCTGATTCTTCCGAACTTTTCTGACTTTCACTGTCTGATGATCCGAGACCCATACTGTCTGAGTCGCTTTCTTCTGAGACTGGGTCTTTTGATGGAGTTTGGGACTTGAAAGACTTTGAAGATTTTTCTTGCTTTTCTTCAGGTTTTTTAGGCTCTTCGTGTTTTTTAAGGTCTTCGCTTTTTTTTGGGTCTTCGGACTTTCGGTCTTCTTTTCGACTTTCTGGGAATTTTTGATGGTCTTCGTTTTTTTTGGAGTCTTTTTGGTCGGGTTTTAAGTCGTCGTTTCGGCTTTTTTGAATGTTTTCCTCGGTTTTTTGTCTTTTCTGAGATTCTTGCTCAGAGCTTTTCATCAGTCTTTTTGCTGGGAGTTTTTCTTCGAGTTTCTGATCGGAGGGTCGGGTTTGTTCGTAAAGCTTGTCGAGGGAATCGTTGATGGTTAGTTTGAGTTTTTCGATTTCTTTATGAGCGATTGTCCTGATGTCTTCGAATAATTTGTTCATTTATTATTATGAGTCGCAAACTCATGGATTTAGTTAACTATGCTTGTAAGAGTCAAATTAAGTACTCAGAGGTTATGCCAGAATTAATAAAACTAGTTGACAACGGTTCAGTAAGTGAGTGCAAACAAGTCATAGACTCATTAAAAGACATCATATCAGACAAAAAGTGTTCCCCCAGTCAAAAAACCCTAGCATTAGACCTCTTTCAAGCATGCATGTTGCTCAACAAGTCAGATTTCATCCAAACAGCAGAGTCAAGAATATTAAGTACTTTAGTCAAACTTGCAACCAGATCCCCAGTGATCCTTTTCCATGATTCAATCGAAACCAAAGCAAAAGAGCAAGACTCTGAACGTTTTTTAAACAAACTTCTAAATTTTATATACATCTGGGCGAATGAATTTACTTATGAATCAGGAAAAACTAGTGAATTCACAAAAGCTTTTTATAAATTAAGGGAAATTGTCAAATTTCCTGATAGAAAAATCAGAAGCAACTCAAGATCTGCGACTATTCCACCCACACCAGTTTCTTCTGATAGACCTAAGGAAAAAATCACTCTGAAGTATATACTGGGAATGCTTGAAGTCGTGGAATCGATGCCTGAACCTCGAAGTTCTGAAGCGGGGGTGGAATTGTTGAATTCTTTAGAGCAGGTTGTTCCTAATCTTGAAGAAACTTTGAAAGTTGCGATGAATTCAAATGATAAGAGTATTAAGGATAGGGTGTTGAAGGTGATGAACCGAGTCAACAAAGTTCTAGGAAGACCTGAATTCAACTACCGAAATTCAGTCCCAGCTCCACTAAACACCAGTTTTTTAAATGAAATAACAGGAATCGACCTAGGACTAGATTCAAAAACAAACCGAGAATACCTAGGTAGCTATTCCGCAATGAAAACCTCAAGTTTACACTCATCCAATTCTTTCATAGAAAAATCTTCAAATTCTTTTGTTTTTCCAGACCCGGGGGACTCAGCAGAACTGGAAAAAATGCGAAAAATTCTTGAATCAAAAAACGAGTATTTATTGCAACTCGAGCAAAAAAACCTGATTCTTCAAGCGCAAGTGAAAAGTTTAGAGGAAAATCTCGAAAAGTACAAAGAAATGTTTGCAAGTAAAGAACTTGAATGCCAGAATTTGATGAGCATCATGAACCAACATGCAAACAAGATGGTTAAAAAACAAGAAACTTTTAAAGAAGGTTTTTTTGAAGAAAAACAAGAAAATCACTTAGAATTAAATGATTTTAGAATGAGTCTTTGTGATCGACATAAAATTTTACTTGAAAATTCTTATGTTTTGATTACTTTTGATGGGACTTTGAAGGGAAATGCTTATCAACTTGTACTGAAAGTGTTGAATGTCACGGATTCAATTATTAGAAATTTGGATTTTGAAGTCGAAAGTGCTTTCGGATTCGACATCAAGTTTTCTTCTAGCGAACAAAAAGTTGTTCAAGCACTTGGAGAGGCCACAAAAGAACTGGTTGTTCAGAATCTCTGTGTAACTGATACTATTCCTGTTGTTTCAGTCAAGTTTCTTCAAGAAAAACAAGAGTTTTCTTTTAGTTTTCGGATTCCAGTCAATATCTGTCGATTTGCTCAGGTATTTACTTTACAGACTCAGGATTTGTGGAATGAGTTTGAGTTACTTGCTTTTGATAATGATAATTCTTTGGTGTTTTGTAGCTTCTCATTCAAAAAGTGCAAAAGATTGATGAGACTTTCACAAAATGCGAAGATTTTTACAAATTCTAATTTGAATGGACTTTCTGATAATCAAATTTTGGTTTGTTTTGAAATGAGTAAGAGAGTTTATATATTGGTTACTGTCAAAACAATCCACCAGCAAGCCACAATAGAAATTAGAAGCGAGTTACTATCAATACGTAAATCTTTAATGATACTCATATCAAACCAGCTAAAATAACTTCCAAAGCAGATGTTAATAACAAAAGATTAGGAATTAATTTAATTTATCAAACTCCATCTAGTGACCTAAGAGTAAAATCGATTTCAAGCATAGGACCCAAACGTCCAGTCTTTAATTTCAAGCCTCCGTCTTTTCCAAAGTCCCCTGGCCAGACCTTGCTCGGATCACATTCTTCAGGCAGCAAGCCAACTGATTTATAGGCTGCTGCAAGGAGTTCTGAGCAGAAAAAATCGTCTTGTTGACCTGGTTTTTTCTTGTTCTTCGAAATGATCTTCATTGCACTGAAGCCGAACTTTTTGCCTTGAGTTTCTGTCATGAATCGGTTGAAGTCCTGGTAATATCTTTCAGGATTTTCGATTTCGAGTCTTCTTAAGATTATCCGGTTGTACATATCGATCCAGCCTTTTTGCAAGAAGTCTTCCCAATAAGCAAAAGCAACTCCATCAGCCTGAGTAGCTTCAAAAACCAAAATCTTTTCATTCTCATCCACAAAAACCATAGCAGCATGATCAAAAGCACTCCTAGCAATCCCTCTCTGTATTTTCGCTCCAACATTCTTCGCCTGAAACAATAAAATATCTCCAGTTTTCACCAAACTCACAAACTTCAAATTAGAAATTTTTTCATATCTCCAAAACCTTTCCTGAATAGAAACCGAGTTAACAACACAGTCCATCGGAGAGAACAAAGCGAAATTAGCATTAAGACTAGTAAGCCACATTTGTCTTTCACTTCTCGAGCGAGCTTTGAACAAGAACTGATGATCACAGCTGTGAAATTCCATAATAAACTGTTTTTCCTTCTTAGTCTCGATGGTTCCTGACAATTGGCGGAAGTTGAAAACTCCTGAAGGACAAAGTTGGCTTTCTTGGTCGAAGTACTTGAATCGACCGTCGGATACGGTGCAAAAGGACCATTCCCAGTTATTTGCCTTGCCTATGGGCCGACGGCGAAGCCAGCCGCGCATCTCGTCCATCATTTCGGACACCCAGGTCTCTGAAGACCCTGCAGGAGGTTCTTTGCTCACTGGTGTGAATGCGTAGTCCATCGAACCTTCATCAATCATTTTATGGAAGGGAATACGATTAGAGACTGGTTATTAACTAGCTATTCCTTTTCTTTTTCGGATTTGCAGCATTTCGGTAAAACGAAGGTCTTTACGAGGAAGGCGCCGATTACTATTGTTGTAACTCCTGCTACGACGTAGAGAATCTTCTTTTGATTGGAGTCCATGTTATATTTATAGCCATTTATCTTCTATGATTAAACTAAAGTCCATATCAGTCCGTGTCAGAAGCAATCACGAAATCCACATAACTCTAAAATATTATCATTAATCTATCCTTATTCTAATGTTTTCCTCTCAACTGTCTATCAAGCCTCTGCCTATTCTCAACCCGTTGTTTCCACGCAGCAGCAAATTCAAGATTTTTCCTAAAAAGCCAAATCAAATCCTCCCGAAAGCGCCAATCACTAGGCAAAGGAAAATCAACAGGTACATGCCTCTGAGGCGAAACCTGTTCCAATTCCCAAATTTTTTCCTTTTTCTGATCCCTTAAAGCTTTAAACTTTTTAAGCCAAGATCCCCAAACCGTAGCAACAAAATTTTTTTTATTTCCATCATTTTTCCAGACCTTTCCAATAAAATCATCTTTTTTCATAGATTTTTTTTTAATAGCCCATTTGTGTCTATCTTCTCCAATGCGAATAGCGGCATTGAGTCCATTTCTAAGGTCTTTAAACTCGAATTCTCCAACCCAATTAAGAGACCGTTCGCCGTACATGGTTCCTCCCAACAAGAACTGCGGCTGTGTAAAGGTGATGACCTGTCCTGGGAACTGAACATGGGTGTACCCGCGGAACTCGCCTTTGAGCTCGTTGAAGCCGAGAGAGCCGTCGAGTTCGTAGTAGCCGAACATTCGGTAACCCTGCCCGATGACGTCGAAATGGTCTGTGGGCGGGTTGTGCGCCGTGTGCTCCACGTAGACTTTGCTTCCATCGGGATAAGTCCCTTCAAAAGTCTCTCCTAATAAAGGGTTAAACGGCTTTTCTTGCTTGCTGCCTATGTAAAGTCCGCTTATTGAAAAAGCCATCACGTGCAATAAACGGTCGACTGGGTCTGAAAGTTTACTTGCCTTTGTTAGTAATAAAGGAGCGAATGAAAAACGGTCAACTAGGCGCTCAGCTGTCGACCTCGGCTCGAATATTCGAACTGGAAGTGATATTGAAACTGCTCCGAGACCTTTTGAGATGTTTGCAACTACTTGTTTGAAAACTTCACCGACTACACCTTTTTGCTTTTCAATTGCTTCTTTGTCTACACAGATCAAGCCACCTTTAGAGTGAACTTCAAGTCCTTTTAAAATCTCGCTTTTTTCAGTGGGTTTCGGCTTTTTTAACTCAGTTAGCTTGAGATAGGTCGGTGGGGGACAACTTGGGTTAAAAGGGTCTCCTTTCAAGAAGGAATAAGGACCTGTTCCACACTTTTCTGAGTAAATCAACGGGTTTTCACCGTCGATTGGCTCAATCGCGACTTCTGTCGGCACGTACTTCGGAATAGGAGGGTCCGGGTCAGGTTCAGTTTTCGGTCTTTCTGAACTTTCAGAGCTTTCAGAGCTTTCATAATTATCATGTTTTTCGTTTTTCACGTCTTTTTCAGCCCCTCGATGAAGAATCGAGGGGATTTCATCGAAAGAAGCGATTGAAAAACGATCACTGAAGACTTCCATACGAAAAGAAGCAGGTCGAGACAAGCTGTGAATTGAATTCGGAAGGTCAAGTTCAGGAAGGTCTGGAAGAGGAACTGCGATGTTAGGAGGAAGAATGTTTTTTCTTTCTTTGGCTTCGTAGTACTCTTGAACACAAGCGCAGCACATGAGGGGACTTGAGTAAATCAGGCAGTCTTTCAGGTAACTTCCTCGGATTTTCAGGAGTTTTCGGATTTTTCCACGGTTGTAAGCTGCTCCGAAGCAGCATAAAGTCAAACTGCAGAGAAATGGACCGACTCGTCCTCTGTCTCGAGATCTGAAGGTTTTCGCTTGGACCAGCCCGACACCGAGCCAGAGACAACAGGTCGGAAGTAAACATTTGGATAAGTAATTCATTTGAAAACTGCAGAGACCTTGATTCCACTTTTCAGTCATTTGAATTATATTGTGTTAATTAATAAAGAATTTTAAGTTTTAGAAGTTTGAATGGAATCAATCATTAAAACCTTAATTATTAGATTGTTTGAGTTTTTGAGTTTATCAATTGTGAAAGCTCGAGAGATAGTGCCTTGGAATGAGAGGATTTTAGTAAAAAATTACAGGTTTCTGATAATTTTGGAAGAGATTCAGGGTGGATTGAGGTATCTGTCAGTTTTAATAAGATGATTAAAGTTTCAATTGAGAGTTCTTGAAGGTCTTCATCTTTAGAATGGCATAGCTGTAGAAGTCTGTCAATTGCTTTTAGACTTCCATTTGCTGGAACTTCTCGAAAAGTCTTGACGTATGACTTGAATATTTTAACGCCTGCAGAAACCAAGATGTCATCGGTTCCCATCATCAGCTGGAAGAAACTGTTTAACTTGTGAACCATTAGCATTTTGAACTGCCCATCGAAGGATTCGATCAGTACAATTAGTAGTTCAGCTGAGCAGTCAACCAAATCTTGAACTTTTACTCCCAATTCACAATAATCAACACTCAGCATTTTTCCAACACAAATAGAAACCACACTACTTAGCACCTCTAAAACATACTGAGCGACAGACAATCCAAGAAAACTGAAATCCTTTAAAATAACCGAAACTTTTTTCAGACCTCTCATCAAAACTTTGCAAGACTTGGGGTTGTTATTAAGAAGTTTAGGAATCAAAGGAACAACAACAGAAAATAATTCAAAAGTCATCCTTTCAGCTTCAAGTCTCGGGTTGATTGCAATTAAAGAGCAAATCACATTAATCGACTTCTTCTTCATTACAGAGTCAAAATCAAAGTCGAGCATCTTTTTCATTAAAACAAAGCAAGACTCACTCCAAGGCAAGAAAAGAGTCTGAAGGCCTTGGGCGAGGTCATCAAGCAGCAGACAAGCCCAGCCCTTGTTTTGAAGAGCTTCACTGTTTAAAGCGATTTTGCAGGGAAAGCTTCCAGAGCGCTCTGCTGAGATGCCTTTTTCATTACTCGCTAATGAGGCATTGTCAAAGAACTCCATGTCCACTGAAGCTGAGGCGTTTATTAAAAGCTCTTGAATAAAATCGTTGAAAAATGAAGGAATTGACTGAAGTTTAATGATGCTTCTTGTTATCACTTGAAGGACCTGGTTGTAGATGTAATCAGTTTTCGTTGTTTTTGATTTTAATTCTAACATTTTTAATAGAATTTCGTTTTCTCCGTGAAAACTTTCGAGTTCCACGATGTATGCCATGCATCGAAGACTTGACTCTTTTAGTTTAACATCTAAGGCTTGAGAAGGAAGAGATGCTTCCAGTTTAAATAGAAGATCAGAAACTGAAGGGCTGAATTGACCTGATATTTCAATAATTGACGTGAAAGTATCAATGACTTGCATTAAAACTAAGGTGCTTGTAGACTCGCTTGATATGATTTGCATTAAACCTGTTTGGATTTGGTTCAAATGAACATTAAGAAAGTTTATTTCATGAGGTTCTTCAAGAATTCCACAGTAGTTTATAAGACACTTACTTGCCTGAATAATCACTTTCGCAGGATTCTCAGTTCGAAGATTCATAACTAGCACCTTAATCACATCCACCGATCTCCTATCCTTAACAACCACAGGAAAAGCATTACAAATAAGTCCCAAAGCAGTCAAACCAGCATGTCTCAGTCTCGGATGTTCAGAAGTACAATGTCCAATAATCACTCCAAAAAATTCATCAAAATTTTCAAGGAAACTTTCTTCACAATGTTCAGCAACAAGTCCCAAAGCCGTGAGACCTGAATGCAAATGAATCCAAAAATCAGATTTAAACATCGGCTGCAGGATTAAATTCAAAAAAGGAAAAATCTTTTCTCGAGCAAGGCAAGCCAATTCATTTAAAAGCGACCTGCCAATTTGAAATAGTTTGCTTTCATCAGAATCTTCCGAGTTGATCCACGCCTGAAGATCGGAATGATGATCAACAATAAACAAAAGTTGAAAAACCGCTGCAATGATTTCTTGAATCAAGTTGTTACTGTTAAAGTTCTCCTCTGCCCCTTCAGTGACCACTTCATTAAGAACAGCTCCTGCAAGTTCAACTGTTTCTCTCGGTTGAGAACTGTCTAAAATAAGTGAAACTAAAAATTTCACAAGTTTTTCTGTACAAGTCTCAGAAATATCTCGATACGAAGTCACCAGGGTGTTAATTCCTTCTAAAGCAGGTAACAAGTTATTCATCCTTACTTGCTGCAAGATTGAAACAACAGCTTCTAAGACTCGAGAATGAGTGTCTTTCAGGTCAGCCAATGCTAAAACAATGCAGACAGTGCGACAAGTGCTGATTTTTACCTCGTCATCCGCGTTTTCTAGTGTTTTCCAGACCATTTCAAGCACTGCTGCCTGGTGAATGAGGATAGCCGGTTGATTTTCCTGAGAAATTTGTTCTAAGATGTGAAGACTGAGTAGTTTAAAAGGTTTGAGGTCAGAGATTAACCATTGAGACATGCAGGTCGTCAACAGTTCGCCTTCGAAGTTTTGAAGAGATGACAAGACGACGAGAATATCTCCAACTTTCTTTAAATATGACAATGGTCTCGATGGGTGAATCATGGAGTAAAAAGTTGATTTTAATGAGGAATTTGAATAGGCTTCGAAAGGAACGTTTGAAACTAACAGCATCGACCTGTAAAGCACTAGACTTTGAATTGATATCTGGAAGTCGCTGCTTTGACTGTGAGTTAATAAGGACTGAGATAGGTCTCTTGGGTAGAGATCTCTTAAATTTGTTATTGTTTTTGTCGCATTTTGAAGCTTGGATTGATCTGGATTCATTGAATCCAAGATTAAATTTTTAAAATCTTCCATTTCCCGCTATTTATAATCTACCCTAAGGGACCTAACGATGAAATAATAGAATTGAAATAGTAAGTTGAGTAGACTTTTAAATTCAGGGAAATTAGATGGACTTATAAATGTCAGGTTGTGCTCATTACTTGTGCAAAGTTGACATTAAAAGTCCTTGTTGCTCGGAATTCTTCTCTTGTCGCATATGCCACGATATACAAAAAAACGAGGAAGAAAAAGACTATAAAAAACGACATACTATTGACAGATATTCTATTCCTGCTGTAAGATGTCGTGAATGTGGAAATGAACAGGAACCTGAAGATAACTGCTCGTCGTGTGGAATACAGTTCGCGACTTATTTTTGCAAGATATGTAGATTGTATGAAAGCAATCCACAGAAGATCATCTTTCATTGTGATGGGTGTAAAATTTGCAGAATAGGACCGGAAAGTGATTATTTTCATTGCCAGGTCTGTGAATGTTGTTTGGCCATAAGCACCAAAGACAGTCACATGTGCAGAGCTGGAGTCACAAAGCAGAACTGTCCTATTTGTTTAGAAAGCCTATTTTATTCAAGAGACTCTTCAACACCCATAAAATGTGGACACTTCGTTCACAGCAAATGCTATAAAAACATGTGCAAACAAGGAGCATATCGATGTCCAGTTTGCCTAAAGAGTATATTCGAAATGAACAAATTCAACGAAGAGATTGACGCAGAAATAGAAAACACTCCAATGCCAGAAGAATACAAAGAATTTTTTGTGAATATCCTTTGCAACGATTGCCAAGGAACCTCAAATGTAAAGTTCCATGTGATCGGATTGAAATGTCAGCAGTGCGGCGGGTACAACACGAGGAAGGTATAATCTAGATACTCTTAATTCAGACTAGTTAAAATCACAAATAAATCTTCAAGTCCATAAAACTCCAAATTTCAACATTCAAATAACCCTTGAATCCATCAAAACTTCTTCCACAAACAATTGAAACTTTCTTACACCTAATCCTATTCGATATTATAATGAACACCTCCAAATTGTTGAATAATAGCACATCAGCTGAAAGCTTTCTTGAGTCTTTAAATCTCTTCTCAAACTCCTATCGTTCTGAAGACAACCAAGAACTTTTCCAGCATTTTCAAAGACTTAAGAATTACTCGAAACAAAACCCAATTCTTGAAGACCTCTGCTTAACAAACAAGGAGTTCCAATTATTTGAAGAAGAATGTGAGGCAATTGAAGCTCAGACCCGTTATTTATTCTACGATAACTGGGTGACAGTAATGAAAAACGATGAATTATTCGTTCAAACCTTTAAAGGTCCTGATCAATTTCTAGCAAGGTTGAAGTTCAACATCAAGGCAGACCCAATGCAAGTTTTTTCAGTCTTTTACGAAACTGACTTCATGGGCGACTGGATAAAAACGATTAAAACATCAGCGACCATTGAAGAAACCAGCATTTTCAGAAAAAAAATTCAGAATATTTACAACCTGCCCTGGCCACTGGTTAATCGACACAGTATCCTGAATGTCAGGTATTTTCCTTTGCATGAAATGAAGACTATCTTGATTATTTCTTATACACCGAAGGAAAACTTCAAAAATCCTAATAGTAATGACAAGCTTATTGAAATGGTTCTGCCTTCAGCTTCTACTTGGATTGAATGTCTGGGAAATGAATGCAATATTTGCATTATTTTTCAAGCTAACCAGTTTATTGTATTGTTTAAATAGAATAGCATCCCTGATTGGATCGTTAATTTTATATTGAGGAAATCGTTTTCGGATATGATTCGGGAGTTTAGATCACTTTTTCCGATTTTTCATGAGACAAGGTTTTTTCAAGCTATGAAAAAAAATCATAAATATTTGTATGAAGCGTTTGCTGCTCAGCTTAAAATAAATCTTTTAAAGTTTTAAGGGTTAGGATTGATTTGGTTTTGGGGGTATGTTGAGGTATGAGGGAAAAGGGTTTGGTTTTGAATAGGAAGAGGATTTTTTTAGATTTTTTATTCTGGGGATTCTTTAAAAAATTTTTATTTTTGTCTGGGATTGGAGTAGAGGATTGGAGTAGAGGATTGGGAAGTTGGCTTTTTGGATTTTCAGATAGTTTTTTCTTCATACCACTAATTGTAAGATTGAATAACAAGCAACATTTAATTCATAAACAAAAACCTTCAATCCTTCAATCCCTCCAACACCCCAACCACTGAATCCTATTCCAAATCCAACTGAAATAAAAATAATGGGAAACCAACTGATCCAAACCTCACTTCCAGAATACATAGAAAGCCAAGACCTTCGTTCCGCAGTCCTCCTCCTTCAAGACGGTGCAAACCCAAACGAAATAAACTCAAAAGGAAAGTCCTGCCTTCGTTTATCTCTCGAGCAAGGAAATTCCCAAATCTACCGAATCCTTCACCAAATAGGTGGAGAGTTAATCCCAAGTCTCGAAGGCGAGACACCTCTTCACTTCTCTTCCCGAGCAGGCCACACGAAACTAGTGCGAATGTTCCTCCGAAACCCAAAAGTTTTCCCGTCATACAAAAACGCGAAAGACATAAACGGCCGAACACCTTTACATGTTGCAGTAATGTTCGGCCATTCAGAAATCGTGGCTTTACTGTTGAAATACAACTCAGCCACCGAGATAAAAGATAAAAACGGAAAAACTGCGAAAGACCTGGCATTAGAACATGACAACGAGCATCAAAATGAAATCTTAGAACTACTTGGATGTGAAGAACTTGTTGTTAAAACTCCAAAAGCTGGGATTAACTTGAAAGAACCACATATCAGAAGGATTTCCTCGAAAAGTACCCATTTTTCGTCGATGGCTGAAGGGGAAAACAACTTACTTTCATTGGAGGTGATCACGTCGGAGAACATGATTCCGCTTATTCCCAGTCAGGACTTGAAATTTTTGGAAATTGTGAATCGCGGAAGTTCTTGTGTTGTGTTTCGGGGAATGTGGAGGGGGACTCAAGTGGCTATCAAGCAGTTTAAACTTGAGTACTCAACATCGTCGAAGGAACTTGAGAAGTTTATCAAAGAAATGAATATTTTAGCGAAGGTGAGACATCCGAACCTTATTTTATTGATGGGAGTTTGTGTGGATCAACCGAATTTATGTATTATTTCTGAACTGGTTCAAAATTGCTCTTTGTTTCAAGCTATTCACAAAGCTCCTAAGCCTTTATCGATGGAAAATCGCTTTCGAATCGCTTATCAGTTAACGTTAGGCCTGCAGTACTTGCATCAGTATGAACCGCCTATCGTTCATCGTGACTTGAAACCGGAAAATGTTTTGGTAAGGAATAAGTAGCTGGATGAGGCACTTAATGTTAAAATTGCTGACTTTGGACTTGCCAGGCCTC
The DNA here is from genome assembly GCA_006503475.1 of Stentor roeselii. Taxonomy (NCBI): domain Eukaryota; phylum Ciliophora; class Heterotrichea; order Heterotrichida; family Stentoridae; genus Stentor; species Stentor roeselii. The sequence continues at coordinate 47,081 of RSEH01000145.1, forward strand.
TTACAAGGTTTACGGGTGAAGAGATGCAGACTACTGTTTGTATTGGAACTACCAGGTTCATGGCACCTGAATTGTTTGATAAGGAAAGAAGCAGGAATATTGGAACTGCTGTTGATGTCTGGGCTCTTGGGTGCATATTTATTGAAGTTTTTAGTGGGAAAAGGCCTTGGGCTCATATTTCTACAGCTGATGTTAATTGTATTTATTATGAGTTGTTTAATAGGAACCCAATACCGATTCCAGCTGGGATACCTGAACCTATTTGTAAAATTATTGTCAAGGCTTGTGATTATGACCCTGCCTTGAGGCCTTCGGCTGAAATGATTTTGGCAGAATTAAACAACTGCAAGTCACTTTTTGTATAGAGTTATGTAATTAATTATATTGTGTGGATTATAAGTTTGATTTAGATTATTAGTTATCTTGTGTGGATTATAAGGTGAATTAATTAAGGAAAAAGATTGATTTAGATTATTAATTATCTTGATGGATTATAAGGTGAATCAATTAAAATAAATACATGTAAAATCTGCTAATATTTCCTATATTTGTTGGAAAACTGGTTGAAATCGTTGATTTCTCTTTGGTTTTCTTTGATCATTTCAAACATTTCAGCCTGTTTGTCTGAAATCCTCTTTAAAACACCTAAAATATCATTAACCACATCCTCAGCTTCCTTCTTTTTCAATCGATCTTGATATTCAACCTGTTTTTTCGCAATAAAATCCTTATTCTCATTGAAAAACCTATTTTCATCATTTTCAGCCTCACCTTTATCCATACAATCAATAATCCTTAAAATCCTATTCCTGGGTCCAATTGGAATTTTCATGCAAACCAAATCATCCTTATTAAGAAACTTCAAATCTTCAAAAGAAATCAAATTTTGCTTCATAACAGAAACATAATCCTCAAGTCCATGCTTCTTAAAAACAGTTTCAATGTCATTTTTTTCATCTTTCTTCCAGTTTTTTGTCTCCTTCGGCAAGGTTTCACTTAAAGATGATGAAAAATTTCCCAGCAAAGGACCTCTCATTGTATTCGCGATTTGATTCACTCTTTTTTTAATCATTGAAATTTTGTCATCATTTGAAGATGATGACGAGCTGAGTGACGTTCTGCAAGTCGTGCTTCTAAATCGAGATGAAGACATTTATTTAAAAATCAAAAAAGATTAGTTTTTATTCTTAGCATGGAAAATCTTTTAGTTCTATTGAAAGCAAGTCTGGGACAATAGGCTTATTTTGAGTTGAAGGTTCTAAATGTTGGTCTTCAATCAACTGACTATAAATCATCTTCAAAATACTTTCATTGAGTAAAAACTTCTCCATGATCCTCAGCTTATCTGAAATAAGAACTTTACTTGTATGTCTTCTGTCGACGATGAATTTCTTGACATCTTCAACACATTCCTTAAAAAACTTTCCGATATTTCCTATAGAAAGTCCATCTAAGTACTCAGAATTTTTTTTCTTAAGCTTTTCCTGCAAGTTCTGAATGATATTTTTATAATGTTCAATACTAGTTCTCAACTTATGTTCCTTAAACTCTAAAAAAGCTTCAACCTCCCTGAAAAATTCCTGACTTCCACATCCAAACTTATCCCAAAGGCCTTTCAAATACCTTCCAGTTTGACTTCTAGGCACAAAAGTAGGTTGAACCCTTTCAACCTCAACATCTAAAACATCCGGTTTTTTCAACACCTTTGAATTTTTCCAAGCATCTTTCAATTTTCTTCCAAGAAACTCGTTTTCCTTTTCCAGTTCTTCAATCCTAAGTTTCAACTTCGAGTTTCTCTTCTCATACAAAGCAACAACTTCCTCAAGTTTTAAGCATCCAGAGACAATATCATTAAATTCACTGTTATCCTTGGGGATTACTTTCAATACATTATTGTAAAACTCTTGAGAAAACTTTCTTGGGTTCAGTTTAGGATCTGCTGAAAACTGCGACTTTTTCAATGAAATTGGAACTGGTTCGATTTCTGTGAGATTTTGACAGTTTTTTTCCAGATAAAGACTGTTTTTTTCCTGATAAAGACTGTTTTTTTCTAGGTTTTTTTGAGATCTTGTTTTAGAAAGACGCGGATTACTCGAGGAGAAGTTTTTGCGAGGATTGCCCCGGATAGGGTTTGAAGGTAGTTTGAAAGAGTTATGAAAACTTGAAAAGTTGAAGGTATTTTTTAGTTCTTTTTCCATTATTCGTATAGAAGTGGTTATAAATGTTGTGAGGGTCTCTTTGTTACATGATGATCCTGATGGTTTTGTTTCAGATCATCGCCGATGCCTTCAACAAGGTGACAGGAAGAAATAAAGACGAGAAAAAGACTGCAGAATGTGAGTCAAATCAATGAGATTAAACCGGTTTAGCCCTTTCAGCTACAAGTGAAGATCAACTCTAAAGCAAGAGTTTTTCTGAGGATGCTGACTAACCTAGTTAAATCATCTAATCAATAGTCTTGATATCACTAAAATAATAATCTCTTCATAATAAAACACGTGTATGTTGCAGGTTTTCCTTCTCTTATTATTCCAAACTTCCGCAAGTGTCTTAGGCATCGACTTCGGTTCCGAGCTGATAAAAGTAACTCTCACATAGTGCTCATTGATACGACCAGGCAAAAAACTCGTGATAGTTGAAAACGAGCAGTCAAAACGATCGACTCCTTCATCCCTGTCATTCACGGACCAAGGGCGCGAATACGGTTACAACGCTTTGAAAAATCAGGCAAAACGACCAGAGTCCACAGTAGTCTTCATCCACAACCTTCTAGGAAGCCAAGAAACTGATTATTTTTCAAGAACTTTCCAACCACTCACATTGATCCCGAACACAGAAAGAAATTCGACATTGATCCAAATCACTAAAGACTCTTATGAAACTGAAGAAATCACAGCGATGATCTTGGAGTACATCAAAGAAATGTCTGAAAAGTTCGGAGAAGGTAGCATTAAAGATTGCTCAATCACCATTCCTAGCTTCTGGACACGAGCACAACGAATCGCAGTCATCAGCGCTGCTAACGCAGCAGGGCTTAATGTCTTGGCATTGATGCATGAAAATGCAGGAGCGGCACTTTATTATGGAATTGATAGAATGGACAATGTCACTGAACATTTCGTGATTTTTTATAATTTAGGAGCTAGTTACTTGCAAGTCACACTTGTCAAGTATGGAGTCGCTTCGAAAAAAGCAGCAGCTGGAAAGCAAATTGAAAATGTTGAAATCTTGGCACATGCTTTTGATGAAACTTTAGGAGGAAGTCTTTTCGACTCGATACTCGCGAAATATATTGCAGGGAAGTTTCAGGAGAAACATGGGATTGATTTGTTACAGATTCCTAGAGCGATGGTTCGTGTTTTTACTGCTGCTAATCAAGCCAAGAAGACTTTAAGTGCGAATAAAAATACTTTGGTCATGTTGAACTCCATTCATAAGGGAATTGACTTTTCTTTTACTTTAACTCGTGATGAGTTTGAGAAGATCCTTGAACCTTTTCATGAAAGACTCGTTGATCCTGTCGTGAAAGTCTTGGAAACTGCTGGTTTAAAAGCGAAAGACGTGAATAATCTTGAAATCATTGGAGGCGTCAGCAGGATTCCCAAGGTCCAGGAAGTCATTAAGGAAAAAACAGGACTTGACATCAGCACTCATTTAAATGGAGATGAAAGCGTCGCACATGGATCTGCGATTTACGCTGCGAATTTTAGCTCTGTTGTTCAAGTTAAACCTATGTGGCTTACTGATATTTCTATTTCTAGCTTTTCTGCGAAATTTTACTCTGAGGCTGATTTGAACTGGAGCAAAGAAGCTGTTTTGTTTAAGGAAGGAGCGAAACTTGCTAATAAGAAAAAAATCACTTTCAATTTTAATAAGGATTTAATTGTACTGATTGAAGAGCATCGCAATGGAAAAACTGTTCCTTTGTGCTTTTATGATATTAAGGGAATCACTGAGATTGAGAAGGATGAGGTTTCTCTTTATTTTAGTTTTGTTTTGGATAACTCGGGAATTCCGTTTTTACATGCTGCTGATGCGAAATATGAAAGGAATATCAAAAAGAGGGAAGATGGAGGCAGTGATGAGGAAAAGGTCAACATTTATGATAAAGAGTTTAAGGATGGGAATAAAGATGAACAAGAAGGAACTCATAAAGATGGGGAGAAGGTTGAAGATGAAAGCAATGAAATGAAAGAGGATGGAGTAAATGCAAGTGAAAGTAAAGAAGAAGTGGAAGGTAAAGATGCTGAACAGGAAAGAAGAGATGAAGAAGAGAAAAAAGATGAAGAAGAGAAAAAAGATGAAGAAGAGAAAAAAGAAGAAGAAGAGAAAAAAGATGAAGAAGAGAAAAAAGATGAAGAAGAGAAAAAAGACGAAGAAGAGAAAAAAGAAGAAGAAGAGAAAAAAGATGACTCCAGCCAATCACCCGAATCCGAAGAAAAATCTCCAGACTCTCCAGATTCCTCGAAAGAAAAACCATCAGAAGACGACTCAAAATCTAAAAGCAAAAGACACCGAACATTAAAGCTAAACTTCCAAGAAACCCAACTAGAGCAGCCAATAATGCTAAACTCAAAAGACATTTCCCGCATAATAAAACGACTAGATTCCCAAAGAGAAGCTGAAACTCTTCAAAAGAAGCTCGCAGAGGCTCAAAACGACTTAGAAGGTGCGATTTACACTTATTCCGAAAAACTTGACGAGGAAAACTTCATCCGAGTGACATCTCCCGAGGAGCGAGAAGAGTTAACATCAGAGCTTTCAAAGTTACGAGAATGGATGGAAAGTGATGCCTTTAAAGACTCCTCCGCCTACGAAGTAAAAAAGCGAAAAAAGGAACTAGAAGGTCACTTTTCAGACCCTATTCAAAGAGAAAAAGAACACGAAATACGAGAAAAAGCTGTCGAAAAAGCTTTCAAAGAACTTGGAAGACTCGAAGACGCTCTCATCAAAATAAACGAGACAAAACCTTGGATCCCTGTTGAAGACTTCCTACTTGCATGGTCCCGACTCAATGAAACTTTAAAGTGGGTTGAAAATAAAGTCGAGGAACAGAAAAAACTCAAGGACTGGGAACCTCTCGCGTTTAAAACTTCTGAACTTGAGATTAAAGTTGCTAATGTCCAGAAACAAGTTGAAAAGTTGAAAAAAATGCAGAAACCGAAACCGAAAAAAGGGGCTCCTCCTGATTTTGTCAACTTTGGAGATGGGTTCGACTGGTCGAAGGTGAAGATGGAGAATGTAAATGTGAATGGAAAGGAGTATAATTATGATCCTGAAAAGGAAGGAAAGGAAGCTGAAGATCAAAAAGTGGAAACAGGACAATCTCAAGAAAATGTTAAAACTGAAAACACTGAATCTTCAGAAGGTTTAAAGGAAGAGCTTTAATGAATAGTTAGTTACAAAGTTTATAATTTCATGGAAAACAATTCTTTCGATTTAAAAGTAGCAAGTCGATTTTATATCTTGTACTTTTCCGTGCTTTTATTTATAGTTTCCAAGAATTTCGTTCATTATTACTTTCATAGAGACAACGAATTAGTTTTAATATTAGGAATCGCGCTGGTTGTGACAATAGTTCTGATTAGTTTAGCATCTTTGATCACTGCTCACATCTTGATGATGCAAGGAAAGGCCAGGTCTTTGATTCATTTATCGATATACATCCTGACTGGTCTTTTAATAACGGCTTGTGAGAGTTCTCATATAATTTACCTGCAAACAGGGAAAGTTTCAGAGTCCTCAAGTTTTCTTCCGATGAGTATCTTTATTTTTTTAGGTTCCAAGCCTTTTTTCGCATCAAGAGCTTTGTTCTACTTGTCGTCTCTAATAATCCTGTCACTTTTTTCCATTATTTCTATTCTTTCCTCATCAGCGAAAACTGAAGCAGCTCTCAGCTGTGCCTTGCTTTTTGTTTCTGCTTATTATAAAGCTTCAGACCTGAAGAGACATCTGACGACTTACAAAATAATGATCACTGAGCAAGACAATCCTAATCTAGGATCGGAATTAACAACTCCTTTGGATGAAATCTTAACTAACACCCGACATTGCATTAAAAAACTAGCAAAAATCTCTAAACTTGCATCGCCGAAGCTGTTTAAAACATATGAAAGAATGAGGACAAAACTTGAAACCATTGCAAAAAATCTTCAAAGTTCGAATATTTACTCTCCTAGGCTTGAAGCAATGACGCGGAATATGGACCTTGAAAATCGTTTGTTTATCGAGCAGGAGTTTTTTGATTCTCATGGCTCTTCGATGTTCAATTCAGAGCACATCTCACCACAGAAGATGCCAGAGTACTCCTTAGCCGACCTTCAAGGTATCCTGTCTCATATCAGCAAAGAGTGGAATTTCGACACTTTCTTCGTAGCAGACTGCACATCAGAGCCATTAGTAGTAATCGGTGATTACATGATCCGTTTATACCAGCTGGACTCAATGCTAAAGATTTCTCCAGTAACCCTAATCAAATTCTTAAAAACTCTTGAAGAAAACTACCTAGACAACCCATACCACAACTCAACCCATGCAGCAGATGTTCTTTGTTCTTTCATGTACCTGGTAAACACCTCTTCAATCAAGAAAATGATGAGTGGATTAGAATGGCTTGGGTCGATTCTCGCTTGTCTCGCACACGACGTTCGACACCCAGCATTAAACAACAGGTACCTGGTGATGACTCAGCACGAGTACGCCTTGACCTACAACGACATCAGTGTTCTCGAAATGATGCATGCTGCTACTCTTTTCAAACTCGCTCAAGATAAAGGAATCAATATTTTCCTCAACTTTTCCAATGAAAAATTTCAAATGATCAGAAAATTCATTATCGAGCTGATCTTAGCTACTGACATGGCAAAACACTTTGAAATCATCGGATGTGCGAAAACGAAATACAATGATATCATTGACTTCAGCAACTATGAACATCGACTTGATGTCTTTAAACTTGTCATCAAAGCTGCTGACTTGGGACATGCTGCGAAATCTGTTGATTTGCATGAAAAATGGTGTCAAAAGGTGATTTTAGAGTTTTACGCTCAAGGTGACTTGGAAAAGAAAAAAGGACTTCCAGTTTCTATGTTTTGTGACAGGGAAAACACGAATATCAGCAAGTCTCAAACAGGTTTCATTAAAAATGTGGTGGTTATTTTGTATGAAACTTTAAATTCTTTAGTAAAATCTGAAGAAATCGAGCAAAAGTGTCTTGTGCAGCTTAAGTCAAATCAGAGGTTTTGGGAAACATCTGCGATGAGGATTCAAAGCGAGAGGGAAAGAGAAAATTGCTCGATGGAGATAAACGGAAAGCGAAGAAAAGTGTCTCTTTGAATTATTATTTAATATAATATAAGTTCGTATGAGCCTGCTGAGTTTTGAACACACTCAAGTCGCTTCAAGTACTTTTAGGAAGTTTAATAGTAAAGAACTTGTCAAGAGACTTAGTCTTCATCGGGCTACCATGACATCTTCACAAATGTACTGGAGTAAATTAAAAACTTATACCAGGGTCATTGGAAGGTTTATCAGGATTTATTTGGATTTGAAAACTTATGGATCTTCTAGACAATATACTGAGAAACCACCGGAGGTTATTGAGAAAATGATTTTAAATACAAAATGGGTTTTTGTACCTAAGGGGAGATTCAAAATGATTTGGAATTTATTGGTTGTTATTTTACTTTTATACACTGCTACAATTATGCCATACCGTGTTTGCTTTAATTTACTTCAGTCATCAGAATGGATAATTTTCGATTTCTGCGTCGATTTGTTTTTTCTCCTGGACATAGTTGTGAACTTCAACACAGCAATAATATCAATAAGCGAAAAGCTGAATTTTTCACGTAAAGCGATCGCAATTCACTACATAAAGACCTGGTTTTTAATCGATTTCATTTCCTGTTTTCCATTCGACTTTATATTAGGTCAAAACAAGGGCCTTCCTTACAACAAACTAATTCGAATCATCAGAGTATCACGTCTCTACCGTTTATTAAAAATCATAAAACTTCTGAAGTTGATACGATTTGTGAGGTCTCAATACATCGAAACGATTATAACAGAGTCCAAGTTCAAATCAACTACATCAAGAATAATAGGATTTTTACTTGCATTGGCTCTGATAGTGCATATTTCTGGGTGCATCTGGTACTATATCGGGAAAATTGATGAAGAATCAACTGAGAACTGGATATTTCGACATCATATTGATGACCTTTCGGACTATGATACTTATGTTTCAAGTATTTACTTTGTTTTTACCACTTTAACCACTGTTGGGTATGGAGACATCACTCCAATGACTAACACTGAGAAGTGCTTTACAATGATTCTCATGGGCTTTGGAGTTGGGTATTATTCTTATGTCATCGGATCACTCAGTTCTTCAATAAAAAATAGCGATCAAGCAGCTTTAGCGATTAAATCCAAGTATCAGGGATTTAAAGAGTTTTCTAAACTTATCGAGTTACACCCTAATATTGTATCGAGGGTAAAGCACTTTATTAAGCTGAACCTTTACAAAACATATACGGAAAATATTCATATTGAACTTATATTGAAAGATCTTCCTTCAAATCTTAGAGAAGACTTGATGACTTATTTGAATTCAGATATTGTGGGAAAATTTGATTATTTTAAAGAAAAACCGAAGAACTTTGTGAATGGTCTCATCAGTCAAATGATACTTTACAGCTACTCTTATATGGAAATTTTATACGAAGAAAACGACTTCCCCGAAGAAGTCTATTTTATAAAATCTGGTCGAATTTTCCTAAAAATCCAAGAAAGCCTAATCTTCAGAACATTTAATGAAGGCTCTTACTTCGGCGAAATCGAGATATTCGAAGACACTCATCGTGACTCAACAGCAGTGATCGGGTCTTCATCAGCCGATCTGTACACATTGAACAAGACTCACTTTCTCGATATTTTGAAAGAATATGAAGAGGTATATGAAACAACAGTAAGAGTTTCAAAGATCCGCAAAGCAAAAAACGATCATTGCATATCAGAGATGCTTGACGAGCTGTACCCTGAGACTGATAGTCTCAAGACTGACAGTGACCAGAGTTCAGAAGTGGAAAAATCTGACAGTTCAAATGATTTTTACCTGAAAAGACATGACACGGGCACCATGATCAGTCTGCAAAATGATACACCTTTCAAGCAAAAAAACAGGGAACTATGGAAAAATGCTATCGGTGGACAGCCTTTGCTTTTTGGAAGATCTTTTAAAGCGAAGACTTCCTTGGGAAATAATAAACCGCGACCGAAACAGTACAAAAAACACTTTTTGAATAAAATGAAGTCGTTGACTGACCCTGTTAAAGTTAAGAGAAGTATTGTTTTAAAACCTCAGTTTTATGGACATTCTGGTCATAATACTTTAATTACTGAAGAAGAGGAAGCTGATGAAAGCTTTATCTTGGAGGAGGGCTTGGAAGAGATTCAGGAAAATAAAAGGTTTGGAAAAGGCTGTGAAAATGTCTTGCATGGGGTTGAAACTTGGCAAGAGAAAATAGAAGATCGAGTATTTTTTATTTAGTTGCATTACAGTTATAAAGTTTTCGAGAGAATGTCTGAAAATAATAAAGAGTTATCAAAATTAATGGTTAGGTTGGAGCAGATGGCCAGCTAGATTGAATAAATATGTAATAATAGTGATGTTTAAGCAGGTAATATTCATTATATAAAACTAAATTAAAGATTAGTATCACATAAATAAATCTTAATTTTCTATTCTTTGTAGTAAAGATTAAATATTACTTTAATAAACATTAACTTTATATTATTCAAGTAAAAATTAAATATCACTTCAATAAACCTTAACTTTCTATTACTTCAAGTAAAGATTAACCATCACTTCAACAAAGCTTAATTTTCTATTACTTCAAGTAAAGATTAACCATCAAATGAATAAATCTTCACCTCAACCAGCTACTCAAAAACAATAAAAATCTAATAAAATCTAAACTATTAATCGTTTTTATCATGCCTATATCCTTTATCATTGTACTTGCTCCTGTTCTCCGTCCCTCGATACTTCTTCCTATCACTTCTTTCCTTCGAGTTGCTTTTCCTCTGCCCATTCCCTTCAATCTTCTGTCTTTTCGCAGGTAAAGAACTTTTACAAGGTCTATTTCCAGCGAACTTTGCCCTTAAATTATCAAAAATTCTCTGCGCAATGAGTTTCAAGTCCTCATGCTTTGACTCCTTAAGAGGTTCAATACTTTTCAAAATATGTTCAGCACTTTCCTTACTCGCAGGGAACTCAGCAAAGATCCTATTAATAAAATTCAAGCAATTTTTCTGCACAATATTCGAACTTTCAAGTCCCGCCAGAAGAATTTTCGAGACCAATCCATGAAAATTCTCGAAATGTTCAGAAAATCCCTTAAAATTCAAATCTTTTAAATACCCCGGGCGACTTTCACTGTCCAAAGCATGTTTCCAGCTATTTAAAATAGCCAAGAGTTCCAAGAAAAAAAATCCAATATTACTTGCTTCTCCTTCTGTGCAGCAATGAAGACATGGCAAGATAAGCGTGATGCATTTTTCAATAAGATTGAAAATAGGAAAGTCGTTTATTTGAAGTTTCAATATCGTTTCAATGAAGTGAGCACAATAAAGTGCATCACCTGGACTACAGAGCAATCGTGGGTAGATCCCTTTTTGAACTAGTTCTGTGCAAATTTCCACATCTTTCGGGATAAGTGAGTACTTTTTAATCACCTCTGCGAAAAAGTCTTGTTTTCGTTTGAGAAAGCTGAGTTCACTAGTGAGACTATCGATCATCGCCTGGTTCTTACTCGATGCTTTTCCAGACCCTTCAAGTAAAGCAACCATTTCATGGTTGTACTGCGCTTCAGCTGATTTTATGTCTGACAGTGACAAGGCCCAGAAGACTGCAAAGAACTGAATCGGAATCTTACAGTCAGGTTCTATTATCTTCAGTTGTTCTGTCACGTTTTCGATGTTTGATATGTCGATTCCAGGACGTACTATGTACATCACAAGTGGCAAAGGCAAGTTGTAAGTCTTGCTTAACACTACGATTGGATTCGCTGGAAGAAGCTCGGAATATGACTTTGCTTGTTTTAACTGCAGGAAGATTATGTCTACTAGTAAAATTATGCTTGATATCAGGTTGTCGTATAAAAGTGCCAGGATCTTGAAGTTACAGCTCTGGGAAAATAAAATCGCTGATGCTTGTTGACTCGCTAAAATTGCGATTTTTAAGAAATAGTTTAAGTTACTGCCTGGCCATTTTTCCTGGAGAGCATTACATAAGTAGGATGAACTTTTAGTTGTTTTACTTCGGTCTTCTCCGAGTTTGTATGCTGCGATTTTTAGCTTTGGACCACCTGCGAGACTTTTTAGCATTTTTTCAGTCAGGTTTTCGGGAGGGTTCCAGCCTGACATCTTAGCCAAAACCTGCTTCAAAATGCAAATCTGTGCAACCTGTCCATAAACAAGACAATCAGAAACATAATTCAAAATTCCAGTAAGTTCCGTTTTATAATAAGTCCTAAAAAACTCCCCAGTAAAGCTAGCAATACTCTGAAGCCAAAACGAGATCCCAATACTTCTAAAGTCAATCGCTTCCTTTTTACAACAATTCAAATACTGCAATATCGAATAAGGTACCAAATCATGATAAAAGTGCAGAGTAGTATAAAATGCATCAATGCAAAGAGGGATCAAATTAGGATACGACACAACCTGATTAACAATTTCTTTCATAAACGCACAGCTTCCTTTATGTATGAATTTATAAACATCATCTCTAGACTTCTCAATATTTTCCTTCGAGATTCTCCTGATCCACGCCCTTGTAAGTTTAATCTACCTGGATCGATACCGTTAAACTTTGCCTAACTGCCACCAGCCCATCATCGCAGTGAAGCCATTTATCATAAATCATGAATCTTCTGGTATAAGGCAGGTCCTTAATAACGAACCACAGCGATTTCACCGCCTCTGAACCTGCGAAGCTCAATGCTGGCAAGAGGAACTTTTCCATGAGGTTCACCACGTAGTCAGTTTCTTTGCATCCCTGAAAGAACTGGCAGATTTTGCAGTAAGTCGACTCGCTGTACCCGATGTAGACACCAACGATTGGCAGGAAGTCACTAAGGAACTCTCGTAATTTAGAGGCACTTGAAACTACTGTCATTGAACCTGGAGGAAATTTTGACTCTTCGCCTGTTGAAGGGTGGGCCAGGTCTTTGATCACTGGGTCCATCACCCATTCGAGGAAGTTGCAGAGAGTTGAAATCGCGGAGGGAATTGAAGTTAAAACTAACTTTCCTTCAAATCTTTTAAACATTTCATGAGCTTCGGTCCAACAGTTCAGTTTTACAAGTTCTATTAATACTGCGAGTTTTTGGTTTGAATAACTTTCTTCTTCTAGCTTTTCAAGGTCTTTGTCACGTTGGCTCACGTCTGCGTTTATTACTACCACGTCGAAGGCTCGCTTTACGTTTCGAACGCTTTTCATGTAGTCTTCCCAATCGTCTTGAAGGCTCTCTGGCTTTAGGTAACCCCAGATGTCTTGAAGTTGGAAGAAACTTGATTTGATTAACTTTGCACAGACTCCGGCTAGCTTTTCGCAGTTTCCATTCTGGAAACCGAATCCAAGCACTTGGCAAACTAGGCATGGATTGAATAGCTTTAGGATCTGGATTAGGCTAGAGTCGTCTTTGGGAAAATGTTGCAGGATCAAATCAATCACGCGGTTCGGATCCAAGTCATACTCACCAATCAGCGGCAGGATGTTTTCTTTACATCCAGATTGCAAAATAGCGAAAAGTTTTAAGTACCCTTCGGACTCTTCTCGAAGCAAGTTGAACTTTTGTTGCTCATAACTGTCTGACTTTTACGTGTTCTTCGTTCGGACGATATTCTGCCGCTTTTTGAAGCCTTCTATGCTTGGGATGAGGTTGCAGTTTAAAAGCACTGAATCGTCCAGGTGAATCAGCAGTTGCTCTTTCGTCACGATTTCTCGCTTTAGAAGAGTCTCTGTTATTCGCTGGTAACGCGACGTTTGCTCCACTGTCAAAGTGTCCCATTCTAAAGCTACTAACCATAACACGTCAAATATCCACTCCTTTCCAGCCTCCACCTGCTCGAGGATCAGTGCCTCGCCTTCCATGATTGTCCGGCGGATGTGCTTTAAGAGTTTTCTGAGTGGCTTTTACAGTTCAACTTCTTCCATTTATACGAATTTTCTTTCGGGTTTTGATGAAATGATCGGATTGAATTAGGATGAGTTTTTAGAGGGATTTTTTTTTTTTTAGAGTTTTGATGGGGTGAAGGTTTTGTTGGTTGATTTTAGTATTTAAGAATTTTTTATTTTGGGATTTTAAGGAATTTTCTTGTCTTGATGATCATCATTAGGAAAACCTTCTATAAAATAACTTAACATCACAATCAAACTTATCCAGCTTTCCAAATTTCATATTACTTAATCCAAATTATATCCATAATAAAAATGATGAAAAAGATAGGGACAACTGAATAACCTGATGTTGTAGATGCCTGAATATATACTTATTTAACCCCTCCTAAAATCCCATCTCCCTTGGCTAACAACGATTTACATTCCCTAATCATACTCTTGAGTTCATTATCATCCAAACCAACTTTTCCCTCCAAAACCGGAAAAGGCTGAACCCAAGGTTTATTATCCATGTTCAACTTAACCCCTTTCAAGCTCATCTCATACTTCGAAAAGTCCTCAGGTGCCAAAACCCCAACCTTTTTGCGATGACCATCAAGAGAAACAAGATTCGGCAAAGTTGCATAAATACTACTTCGATATTCAGAGTCCCTACAAACAGGATTACTGTCCTGAAAATCAAATCCTTGAAAACTGAGACATCGAAGTTTAGGCATCGATTGAAATTCCGCAATTCCAGACAAACTCGTGATTTTATTACTTGACAAGTCCAGTCTTTCTAACTTGTTCAGTCCTCGAAAACCTTCGATTTTTGAGATCTGGTTAAACGAAAGGTCCACGAAAACCAACTCGACACAAGTTTGAAGTCCTCGGATTTTCAAGATCTTGTTATGAGAAAGGTTTAAATGAAGCAGGTTTACACAAAGTTCAAGATTACAAATTTCTCGGATTCCTGCTCCTGCCAGGTCTAGAATAAAAACGATGTCGAGGGAAAACTTATCAGAAACACTTTTAATCAATTCATATGAAAGCTGAACTTCCCGGTCCATTAGATTTATGAATGAGGTGTTATGTTTAAATTGAATTATTAGTGTTTAAAAATCGCTGAAGTTCAGGGATTGAACGGATCGATTCGTTTTCTTGGGCGTATTTTTTTATTTTATTTCGAAGGAAGGGTGAAAACTGATCGCCTACTTCTTTTGTTATTTCTACTATGAGTTTAAGTAAAGCATTTTCATATTGGGTTCGCTCTACGGTTTTGTCTGATTCAGTTTGTCTTGGGATTAACGTCGGGCTAGGCGAATATTTTTGCTTTCTTTTAATGAAGAAAAGAATGGTTTTTTTGTTTGCTAAGTCTTCAGGGTCTATTACACTCTCTTGTGAGATCATTTCTTGGGTGTAGATCAGAAAATAACTTTTTTCGTATTTTAATAGGCTTAGAACAGGATAATCATTGAGTTTCGAAGGTGTATAATTTTTAGTCTCTCCTTCGAATAAGTAAACCTTGATATATATTTTAAAATATTTGCAAAAGTGGTCAAAAACAGATTCGTCTACTTCTCCTGAAACATAAAAGTTAAATCTATGATTGAAGTCTTCATTTTGATTTCCAAAACTTGCTAAAATCAAGTAAATCGCTTTAGCTATTAAATCAAAACTGATCTCAGGATACGTAATTCCATAAAATTCTAAATATTCAAAAGTTGATTTCGGGTCCTTAAACGACATAAGAATTCTAATAATGTTCTCAAGATATACCAAAGCAGTGTTTTGATCAAGTGTAACCCATTCTTCCAACTCATTAATCTTCACCCGAATTTTCCTCAAAAACCTTTCTGCAAAATCAATCTCAGATCCATTAAATCTCGCAATGATCTCGAAAATTCCAAAAGCCAAACAAAGTCCAACAGAATCTGAACTAAAAGCCGAGTAAAACTTAAACTTAGGACAAGTGCCAAGTACAAGTGGGACTCTCTGATATCTGACTGGTTTACTTTGCATTATATAGATAATTACAAATAATCTAATGGAAGGTCTCGAAGGAAAAATCCTGAAATTGAAAGAAATTTTTCCAGCAGGAGAAAGACACGTGCTTGAATACGCTGCTCGAATGACCTCCAAGTCAGAAGCAACTGAATATCTCAAACAAATCTACGGAAACCCAGTCGGGCAGAAGTCGGCCTGGGCGAAACCTTTACAAGTCTCTCAACCGATTCGCCCTTCAACAGCGAAGCAAGACTCTGATGAAGTCCATTCAAAGCGAAACCCATTTTCCTTAAGTCTCTTTAAAGTAAAAGAATGCAAAAGTCGAACAGGCTGTACCTGTGACAACTTTCATCACGAGTTCGAAAAGCGAAGAAACCCTGAAAAGTTCCATTATTCCGAGATTCCCTGTCCAAATGTATTCAAAGGTCAATGGAAAGCGCCGATTTTATGTTCAAAAGGTGATAAATGCGGACATTCTCATACAGTGAACGAAGCCAGCTACCACCCAAGAACTTTTAAAACAAAGAAATGTCTCAAGTTCGAAGAAGGAAGCTGCCACTTCGGAATGCGCTGCGCTTATATCCACGGCTCAGACGACCCAGTCGCTGCGGACTGGAGAAGAGAACAAGAAGAGAAAAGCAGGCCGAAAGTTTCAGTCCCAATTGACTTCACTCCTAAAATTAACCTTTCTTCTTTAGTTCCAACTAAAGAAGTCAACTCTTCATTGTCTCCTGCCGCTTGGACCTTCACACCTACGGAAAAAATAAAAGCTGAGGATAAAATTACGGAATTAAATCAAAGAATGCAGAAGAGAATTGAGGAACTTTACACGAAAACACTTTGCTCTATTTGCTTTGTTAATGAAAAAAATGTTGCACTTGTTCCTTGTGGCCATTTGTTTTGTTTGAAGTGTATTGATCAGACTTTCACTGCTGTTTGTCCTAACTGTAGAAGAGACTTTAAAGATAAGTTGTTGGTTTTTTTGTGAATCTGTTCATTTCTGTACATAAATGGATTTAGATAAGTGCAGTGTTAGTTTTCTCAGGCTTTGTGAGTTCTTGGAAAAACTTTCTGCGTTGAAAGGGAAGAAAAAAGCTGAGAATTTGAAGAAGTTCTTTGAAAATTCGAGTGTGACTAATTTTTTTCCTATTGTTCGCTTGATGATTCCGCTTTATGATATTGAAAGAGGCCAGTACGGGCTGAAAGAAACGACTTTAGGAAAGCTTTACGCTGAGATTTTAAATCTTCCAGTGAGGGAAAAAGAAGCTTTGATTCACTTTAAAAACCCGAAAAAACAGTTCCAAGGCTGCCCTGCAGGAGGTTTCGTTGAAGTCCTGGAATTCATCCTTTCCAAGCGAATCGGTGATTCCAAGTCGATCTCCATCGAAGAAGTTAACACCCAGCTCGACAAGTTATCCAACGCGATAGAAAAAACAGAAAAAAAGCAGGTGTTAAGAACTTTACTCTGTTCAATGAACGCCTTAGAACAGAAGTGGCTTGTAAAGGTCATCTTAAAAGACATGAAAATCGGCGCACATGAGAAAATTCTCGGAACTTTTCATCCAAAAGCTTTAGAAATTTACTTCCACACCAACAACCTTCGGCAAGTCTTCCTGAAAATAAAAGACGGCAGCATTGATAGAATTGGTCAGCTTTACTCTCTTGGACAACCCATTCGACCGATGCTGGCAGGTCGGAAGTCCTACCAAGAGCTGAAAAAACTCCTTCACTCTGTCGAGCTGACAGTAGAAACCAAATACGACGGAGAGCGTATTCAGATTCATGTTGACGGCGAAGAAGTTCAATTTTTCAGTAGAAATGCAGTTGATTATTCTACAATGTATGGAAAGTCCATGAAAACCGCAGTTCTTAGAGCTATGAAAGGTTTGAAGTCCTGCATCATTGATGGAGAACTCATCGTCTGGGACATTGAAAACAACCGTGCTGCTCGATTCGGCCAAAATAAAACTGTTGCAATAGACGAGACTCCAGGATTATGTCTTTGTTACAAGGCTTTTGACCTTCTTTACTGTGAGACCCGCGACGGGTCTCGTTATGACCTCCTTCCTCGACCTTTAAGTGAAAGGAAAGAACTTCTCGCTAGGTACTTTAAAAGTGATGTAAACCGCTTTGAAATAGTAAAATTTCATCAAGTCTCTGGCGCGAAGGCAGTTTTTGACCTGTTCAATAAAGCAATTGAGGACAATGAAGAAGGACTCATTGTGAAGCGGTCAGACTCGCCGTATGTTCCTGATGATCGAAGCACTCACTGGCTCAAACTAAAATCAGAGAATTTCGAAGGACTTAGTGATACTCTCGACCTTCTCATTGTTGGAGGCTTCTACGGCTCAGGCTTTCGAGCAGGGGGTAAAGACGAGTTCGATCATATCACCGTCTTTCTTTGTGCTGCATGCTCGAAAGCTGACTTGAAAGACCCTGCAAAGAGTAAATTTGTTCCCATCACAAAAGTAGGCACAGGGTATTCTCTTCATGAACTAAGCGACTTGAGAAGAGGACTCAAGGACCAATGGAAACCTTTTCGGGTACCTCCGGACTATTGGCCGAAATGGACCCCTGGACCTGGAGAACGCCCTGATTATTTCATTAAAGACCCTTCTAAGTCAGTTATTTTAGAACTTAAAGCTGCGGAAATAGTACCAAGTGAAAAATTTCCAAGTGGTTTCACACTTCGATTCCCGAAAACTTATAAAATTCGTTATGATAAGTCTTGGGATCAGGCTACAAGTATCTCGGAAATTGGGGGAATTATGGAAAGTTACTCGAGAGGCATCACTGAAAAAAATGCGAAAATTGAAGAGGTCTCGAAAGAACAGGTGAAAAAAAGGAAAAGTCAGGTGGGTGGAAAAGGTGATGTTTTAACTGCTTTTAAAGATACTGATACTTCGGGAATTGTTGTAAGGTCTACACTGTTTGAAGGGATTGAGTTTTATGTCGTCAAAGCTATGGATAAGGCTGAATTGGAAAGAATTATTGTTGAACATGGTGGAAGTAAAGTGCAGAATTTTATGAAGAATACAAGGTTTGTTATTGCGGAGGATTGTTTGAGTATGAAAGTTCAAACGTTGATTGAGAAGCAACAGGTAAACATAATAAAGCCTCTCTGGATCTACGACTGCATAAAGTTCTCCTACCTAGTCCAACTAGTTCCAAAATACGTCGCATTTGCGAATAATGACCTTCAAGCCAAGTTCAACTCAGAGCTGACGAAATACGGTGACAGTCTAGAGAGCCAATACAAAAGTCCACTAGAAGTATTCGAACTAGCTCAGCAAGTCTCAGACGAAGACTTAACCCTGATGATGCGACACGTTCTCCGAGGTGAATGGTGGAAAAAGTTACCCTTGGAGATCTCAAAGACCCTATCAGAAATCCGAGCCTATCAGCTAATCACCTGGACAGTCTTCATAAATGGATGGGGAATCGAAAAAGACTTATGTTCTCTTCAAATCCTCAGCCGAGGGGGGCGTATCAGCGAAAATTTTACTGAAAAAGTGACTCACGTGGTGCATCTTGACTCTTTCGACACTTTTCCAGGCATTGAAAACATGACTTACGATGACTTTCAAGTTTTCCTTGGTTATATTAATTAAGTTATCAGTTAAAAGATTTGTTTAAAGTAGAATTCTTCCGAGTTAATAAGACTTTATTGTAAAAAACTGAAAGGACTCCCTTTTGAGCGATGATGATCACACTTTGAATGCTAACACCCTGCTTAGAAGAATTATATCGTCTTTGAACTGTTTCAACCAGCTTATCAGGAGCGAATTTCGCAGTCGAAGTCGTTTTCTGCTTATCGACATTAATAACCTCATAAGTTGAATTCTTATATCTTTTCTTCTTCGTGAAAACCGGGTTGAGTTTAGGAACAGTGAGACTCGTCAAGTTCCAAATAAAAGCTCCACCATTTTCCGATCCAGAAATCACATATTTTCCATTTCCCCCAACACTAGCAGCGATTTTACTAGATTCATTTTTCAGACCTTTGTACTTCTGCCGAATCTCGAAACTCTCCAAGTCAAAAAGTCGAATTCTTGAGTCATTCGAAGAAATAAGGCACAAGTCACCCACAAAGTCAAAACCCGTGATTTTTCTTCCTGAACTTTTCGGTCCTCTTTTATTTCTGCAGTCTAAAAGTCTTAAAGTTTCTAAAGACTTGCTGAAACAATTAAAACTCATGATATGCACCATTCCAGTACTAAGGCCGATTAAGATCAAGCCACTTGGACTGAATTTTCCTGAAGTCGCTTCGACAGTCATGAGAAAGTCGCATTCAACTCTGCAGTGGTTACAGTTCCAGATTCGTACACGGTTGTCTTTACAGCCTGTTAAGAAGAAGTCTTCGTTGACTGGGTGGGTTGCCAGGAAGAGTACTTCTGAATTGTGCTTGTAAACGCCGATTGGTTTGCTTTGGACTATGTCCCATCGATAGACCATTCCGTCAAATGATGAAGAGGCGAAAGAAAGACTTGATGGAAACCAAGACAAAGAAGTGATGCGAGTCGTGTGGGCTGAGTAAACATGAAGAGCTTCATCGTATAATAGAAATTGTTCTTCGTCGAAGAAGGTCTGTCTGCAGACTTCATGAAGATGAATCTGGGGATGGTTTCCAGTCACACATAAAAAACGACCGTCAGGACTGAACTCGAAGATGACGACTCCTGTTTGAAGAATGGGAAACTCTTGGATAAGTGAAATATTATAAAACTCGTAGTAGTCTTTATTGTGTTTTTTTAAAGAATCTTTCACTTTCCATATCCTTAAAGATTTGGATTTCACTGTTTGTCTTGTTGAAAATGCGGAAGTCGTTGCGAAGTCAGATGTTTTGAAACCGGTTTCGCTTGAATATAGTTTCGAGATCGGGGAAAATTCTTTTAAAATCGGAGTCTTTGAATTCGACATCTTTTCTGATGAACTGTCGAAGGACTCAACGGCATCGTAGAACTCATCGTCGAGGTTTTCAAGGTTTTCGATGTTTTCAAGGCAAATCTTGCCACTTTCCATTAAAATTATTAGATGAAACATATCAAGTTATAATAAACTTTAAAGAGTTGAAGGAATATCTTTTGTTCTTGGTTAGATAAGGTGAAAGTACTTTGAACAGTTTGTTAAAGGCTAAAGAATGCATTTTGCTTTTCCATGAGTTTTGAGTAGTTTTTACTTCTGAAGTATTTTTGATTTTTTTAGCTTCTGGAGATTTGAAACTTTCAGAGTGCCTTAAAATACTTATGACCACTTCTTTCACTACTCTTGACAAACACTTCTTGAAAACCTTAGAAATTGCAGAGCTTCTCTGCAAAGCTTGAGTTAAAACTTCCTGACTTTTTAAAGTCGCAGCTTTTTTATTGAAGTCTTCAGTGTTTTTCTTCATGAGGACCTTGGGACTGAGGGGTTCTTTACATGATACGTTTTTCTTGTTGTCTCTTAAAGGTGGACGCGCTGTGAGTTGAGCTGAATTTTTACTTGAGCTTCTTTCTTGATTTAGTTTTATGTTTGGGAACTTTGAAGGCTTTTCGCTGATTTTTTGACTCATTTGTGACCTCAGACTTGGAGTTGAAGGACTTTTTATTTCTGGGCTTAACTCGAGTTTTAGTGACATTGTGTCAAGGACTATGTTGGGAGATTCTGACTTTAAAGAATGGCTGAATTTTGAATTTAGTTTTTCTTGTGTTGACTTCTCGGTTAAGGGCTTCTGGTTTAAAGATTTTGAAAGAGGGTTTTTTTCTCTTTCGCTGGAATTTGATTGGATTGAAAGGCTTAAAGAACTCTTGCGTTGGAGACTTAAGACCTCGATTCCTGGAAGGGTAGACTGAGATAAAAACACTTTTTTTAAGCAGTTAGGGCCTGGGTTTAAAAAAGGAAAAAATCGCGAATTTTTTAGTTTTTCGAAACTTTTCACCTTTTTTATTATTTCTTTAAACTTGAAAATCTTTTCAAGTCTCAAGAAAAATTTTAAAGAATTTCGTGGTTTTTTTGATTTTAAAGCGAAAAAAGAAAAAAAAAGTAAAGATTTTTGGTGAAGTGATAAAGATTTCACCAAAGTTTTAATTGTTTTTGATTTCAAAAGAAAAGAGTATTTCTTCTTCGCCTGTTCATAGCCCCTGGTCAGGTCAGCCCAGAGATTCCAGTACTTTTCAACACTAACATTAATAAATCGATTAGACAAAGCAACAAAACTGTTAAGTTTCTTTTTAGGACAGTCATAAAGTTGTTTAAAAGAAGCAGAAACCATTCGAAAACGAATCCTTTCAACGGCTTTATCAAAGCAATACCCAGCACTTACCAGATTTCTAGACTTAGCAGAGATTCCTCGAGAATAAGAAAATTTCCAAATTTCCAGAAAGACATTTTTCACTTCTTTCAAGTAAACCTTTAAAACACATTCAAAGATCCTTCCTTGATTCAAAGAAGAGATCTTTCCTTTAAACCCGAGAGAACTGACGATTTCATCAAAAGAAACCCTTTCAGTATCCCCAGCACTTCGAATGCTGCAATCAAGAACAGCATTATCCTTAACTCTTTTCAAAGACTTCATCGAGAGTTTCTTTCCAATAATCCCAACTTGCTTTCCACTTCCCGAGCAAATTTTCAAAACCTCTCCAATTTCCAACTGGAAACTTTCAGTTCCCCAGGCCTTGCTTCCTTGTTTCCAAACATGAAGAAACTTGCGATCGGTGGAAAATCCGACGAAACCTCCTTCAAAACAAGCGAATTCCACTATTTTTCCTTTAGAGGCTAAGGAAGTGACACAAAAACACTTTTCAAGAAGTTTCACTTCGCCTGAGTCATTCGTGATTATAAGACTTTCTTCGAAGGCAAAGATGTTGCTGATGAAATCGTTTTGAATACTGTCAATGGTGCATGGGTAAGAACTCGTTTTTTTACATTTTGAACAGTTTTTTCGCTTGCAGAACAGGAAAAGAAAACCTGCTTCGGTGCAGACTGCTGTAAACTTCTGACCGCAGCAGACTTCTGTGGATTTAAAAAATGAGGCACGCTCTACTTTTAATGGCTTGCTGGATTTTAAACGAAGATCGCCTAACTCGCCTTGGGATCCTGTTCCCCAGGTGTAGAGATGTCCTTCTTGGGATATTCCTGCTGCGTGAGAAGAGCTTACTGAGATTTTTAGAAGAGGAAGGGTGTCGAAGTAGGGAATTCGGTAGGGAACTTCTGATGAAAATAAATGGTCTTCTACGAATAGCCCTGATTTTAAATCGTCGGAGCCGATTATCCATAAGTTTGAATGTGTTAGTAACAGGGCTAACGAAGATGTAGAGGCAATCTGAACAACACAATTTTGAAAACTAATAATTTTCGGAACCAGAGCCTTCCACGAAAACTCAAAAATTTGTTCATTTGTTAAAACAAGAGTCTGTTTCTTCAAAATAACACCCTGCACAGGATAATTTTTCCCTGGAAGACTCAAATTCTGCAATTCTTTCATATCCCAGAAGCAAAAGCATTCCATATCGAATAAATTATCATCTAATTGAATTTCACAAAAATGTGGCCAAGATGAACCAAAAAAATACAGTCATTTAAAAATCACTTCATATTCAAAAAAAATCCATTATTTAATCCTCTGAAAATATTTTATTGAATGGGAATCCAAGTCCAAAAAACCCGAGAAGGAGACGGCGTCAACTTTCCAAAGAACGGGCAACTAGTGCGAGTTCATTTCGACACATTTCTTGAAAACGGAACTAAAATATCCTCAAGTCGTGATGACTGCCGTCCTTTCAGTTTTGTTTTAGGAGACGGCGAAGTGATAAAGGCCTGGGACCAGGTGATAATCGAGATGAGTTTAGGAGAAGTGATTAAATTGAAGACATCTCCTGACATGGCTTACGGACTTAAAGGAATTCAAGGCCTGGTGCCTCAAAACGCGTCGCTGGTCTTTGAAATAGAGTTAGTAAGTTTTATTTGAAAATATTGCTTAAGGCTTATGAAGGACGGGCAGCTTATCTAAAGACTTACAATGACTGGGATGAGGACAGTTCACACAACGAGGGACCAGAGAATGCTTGTTGCTTTCCAGGTGCTCTTTCACTATTGTCGCCATTGCTTTGATGAAAAAGGCATCGTCGTTTGGAGCTGGACAGCGAATCACGTTCATTCCTTTGTGGTTGGCTTCTTTCACGTATTCTAAGTCGAGCTCGTATAAGGTTTCTAAGTGGTCTTGCATGAAAGCGATCGGAACTAGAAGAACGTCTTTTATGCCTTTTTCTGATAAGGATAATAGACCTGATCTTGTGTTTGGCTTCAGCCATTCTTGGAAACCTACTTTACTCTGCCAGAAAAGGTGGTAAGGAGTGTTGTTGAATGATTGCATCACTGAACTTACTGTGCTGCTTATCTCGATTGGGTATAAATCACCTCTCCATGCTACTGAGGATGGAATTGAATGGGCTGTGAAGACTATGTTTACCTTGCTTGGGTCTTCAAACCTGCTCAACTGACTCTTAATCAGCTGAACCCAAGCTGCAACATATTCAGGATGATTCGCATATTTAGTGATTGCAGAGACATTTGTAAAATCACTATTATCAAGTAAGTCTCTTAAAGAGTTTCCAGTCGTAGCACACGAATAATGAGGATACTGAGTAAAAGCCACAATTTTTTCCGGTTTATCTTTCAAAAGTTCTTCTCTCACTTCTCCCACCATAGGAGAGCTATACCTAAAGCAAGGGTAAAACTTGTGAGGAGCTGAAGCAGGACAAAGCTTGTCAAGCATTTTAACTAGTTCGGCTCCTTGAATTTCAGTCCATTTCGCAAGTGGAGACCCTCCAATTTTCTCGTATTGAGCTGAAACTGAACGTCTTGCTCGGATTTTCGCGATTGTAGGGCCTAGGTTGAAGGGAATGTTTATAAATGTCCGATCTGAAAACATTCGAACAAGGTAAGGTTCTACATCGGAAACAGTCCTGGGACCTCCTAGATTTAATAGTAAAAGTGCTGTCTTCACTGACATTTTTATTAAGATATGATTGGTTTCAGGCTTAGATGCATGTGGAGGTTTAAGGACTTGAAGAAAAGGGGAAAAATTTGTAAAGAGAGAAGGTTGAGATTATTTGGATTTGAATTTTTTATTATTAATTTAGGAATAATTGATATAATATGAGAGTCTTTTAAGTTATGTTAAAAGTTGAATTTTGTATCTGCTGATTTTCTTCATTTTATTTTAGTTACACTTATTTAGATTAAACTAATTATTTTTTATATAAATGACTTCAGCATGATTTTGTTTATTTCCAGGTGAAAATTTTATTATAGACTGAGTAATCATCATTATATAGACTGAATCACCTCGGACGACATACTGAATCATTTGTTTATGAATCCCAAAACAAGATATAGTTCCATAAAACTTAAGATATGCTGTATCATTGATTAAATAAATTCCCTTATGATAAAAGAAGAAAAGAGCATTACCAATCTTAATAAGGAATGAGTTTCCAACAAAATCAGTTATAGCTTCATGGTTAAAATAATTTTGGTACTCATTTTTTCCACAATGATACCTTTTCACACTCCTAAAATCATTACTTGTCAAATAAATCCAGTTATCAAAGTTAACACAAGACACATTAAAAGCAGGAGTATCTAAAGGAGTTAAAATTTTCCAACTAGAATCTAAAACATTGAAAACTTCGCAATCATTTGATTTCGATTGTTGATCATGACTCAACCCCCCAAAGAAATAAAGACTTCCTGAATATGCAAGTGGAGGATTTGAGTACTTTTTAGAAAAGTAACTCTTAGGTAGACTCTTCACAGTCATATCTTTCAAATCCAATAAAAATCCTTTATTCGTTTCAGAATAATTCAGATTTGCAGAGGAATTAAAAAAGAATAAATATTTATCAGCAACATTGCAATAATTAAGACCACTTGATATGATGAGATTGGTTCTTATATCATAAATAGTCTTTTCTAAACTTTCTTTGTTGAAAACGAAAAGCTTTTTAGAAGGTAAGAAATAAAAAAGCAAATTCCTACGATCATTTAAATCCTGGTTTAATAATTCTATTCGAAGATCTTCTTCTATTTTAAGTATTGGAAATATTTCAGAGTTAGGATGCCTATCAGAAGGTTTTATTGGTGAAGGTGGAATGACTCCTTTTGGTGTAGAGGGTCTTAAAGGGTAAGACGCCTTTATTTCAACTTTTATAGGTGAAGATATCAAGTTAGGACTATGCGAAGGTAGTTGAGGTTGCACAAACTTTGCTAGAATCTTCTTGTTTTTTTTGTTTTCCTCTAAATCTTTAGACAAATAACTTATAAAATTTTTGATTTTTTTTTTTATTTTAGTTAGTACTTCCGATTGGTCATAATAAACATCAATCTCTCTGTTAAAAGCGATTTCTAACTCATCAACAGCTTCAAATTGATTCTCAAGGCTTCTAGGGTCCTGAGTGACAATGAATCTTTCTTTATTCTCGAATAACTTAGCTATATTCATAATTGAACTTTCATTTAAACTCGTGATTCGAGCATCAATTTCTTTATAATCATCTTGAGAGTTTTTTATGAGTTCTTGAACAATTTTTCCATCAATATCATTGATTGACTTAAGAGGCACTGAACAATCACAAGTATATTTATTGATTCTCTGACAATTGCAGCGTCTATTTGTATTTCTGTAATCCATATTAAAATATAGAAGTCTTTTTAACTATACTAAGATTATTTAACTTATTTCAGTTGTTCTGATTGAATTAAGAAAGAACCGATAGTTTGTTTCTTGTGTAATATTCTATCAGCTTTCCTAGAATCTCTTCCTTCGGCTGACTTAGAAGATCAGAGAGAATCGGTGGAAGATTTTCTGGAATTGAAGTCGATGATGAAAGTAAATAATTCGCAGCATCTTCCACAGGTTTCTCAAAAGAACTGTTTATTGAAGTGAATAGTGTTTCTCCGTAATACCCTGGAAAATCAACAATAACTCCATTCTGAGAAATTTCATCATGTTTCTGACGATTTTTTTGATGAATCATTTTATGAGTCTGTTGATTATCCATTTATATTCTTCCAATCTCGCCAAACCCAAAAATTTAAAATTTAACTTTTTGATCACCTAATTCTTAAAAACCTTAAAACATTCAAACCCTTTTCTCCAAGAAAATCCTTCCCCCTCATCTTTAAAAAATTTCAAAAATTCCCAAATCCAGCTAAAACCCATCCAAACACTTTTTCTGTTCCGAAATCCTGAAGACTCCATATTTACCTGATTCCAATAAAATTCGACCAGAACTCTCATAACCAAATCTCCTAATAAACAATGTCAAAAGATTTCAAATCAATCAAATACTTCACGTCGAATTCTCGAATCCAGCCAGTGTCACTTTCAGAGCCAACAGAAGACGCTCCGAAGCCTTCATCTCGTTTAGGTTCGCCATCTCCTAAAACGACTTCGCTTTCAACGCAATGGCCTCCAGTGAGCCACAAGCCGCGGACTCCATCATCGAAATCTCCTTCTCAGCTTCTTCCAGACCGCCCGACGCCGACGTCATCATCAAGAGACTCTCATCCAGTGCCTTACACGTTCAATTCAAAGCCGAACTCGCTTAGTTCAAAAGGACTTTCAAAGTCAGTCAAAGTCCTTCCGAAGAAGTTGGAAGAGAAAAAGTCTGAACTTTCTGAACTGCTCACTCAAGTAAAGCAAACAGTTTCAGGGAAAAAAAATCTGCTGAGTCAAGAAGAAGTGAAATCGAGAAGCGAAAATTATTATCGTGAACATTTGTTTCAAACTTTTCAGGCACTTAAGTTTGTTAGGAACTTGCCGAGTGTTGATGCTGCGCAACTCAGGCAGAAGAGGATTAACTTGCCGAAGAGACCTGGATTTGAGAATAAAAAAACTATTGTGTTTGATTTGGATGAGACTTTAGTTCATTGTGTTGATAGTGTTGCTGCTGATCCTCATGTTGTTTTGAAAATTCAGTTTCCTACTGGAGAGTTTGTAGATGCCGGGATTAATATTAGACCTTATGCACGGGAATGTCTTAGAGAGGCGAATAAGAACTTTGAGGTTATTGTTTTTACTGCTTCTCATAGGTGTTATGCCGATGTTGTTTTGAATCATTTGGATCCTGCAAGTGAACTTATTCATCATCGGCTTTATAGGGAGAACTGCATGGTGGTAGATGGAGTTTTCATAAAAGACCTTCGAATATTAAACAACCGGCGCATCCAAGACATTGTGATAGTCGACAACGCCGCTTATTCATTCGGTTACCAGCTAGACAACGGAATTCCAATAATATCATGGCACGATGACGAGTACGACAAAGAGCTTCTAAACCTAATAGACTACCTGAAATATTTAGCAAGTGCAGAAGACGTACGTGAAATAAATCGTCAAATTTTCCATCTCAGGACTTTCTACGATGACTACATCCAAGAGTTCCTCAGTGGCGACAGGACCAAAATCAACTCTCCAAGCTCATCCAAAGTTTCTAAAAGTTAATTTAATAAAGGTTCTTATAATTCAAATGGAAAAATACGAAGTCTTGGAACATGTCGGCAAAGGTTCTTTTGGCGCCGTCATGAAAATCAAAAGAAAAGCTGATGGCAAGTTACTTGTTTGGAAAGAAATTAGTTATGGGAAAATGAAAGAAAAAGAAAAACAGCAGCTTGTTTCGGAAGTTAATATTTTGAGGGAACTTCGACATCCGAATATTGTTAAGTATTATGATAGGATTATTGATAAGGCTCACTCGAAGTTGTATATTGTTATGGAGTTTTGTGAAAAGGGAGACCTTGGACAACTTATCAAGAAGTGTAATCGGGATAAAGATTTCTTGTCTGAAGATGTTATTTGGAAAATTTTTATGCAGGTTCTTCTTGCACTTCAAGCATGCCACAACCGAGAAGCTGGAAAAATTCTCCATCGTGACATAAAACCCGGAAACGTTCTTCTAGATTCTTCAATGAATGTAAAGCTCGGGGATTTCGGTCTAAGTCGAATTCTGGGTGAAAATTCGATATATGCAGAAACAAGTGTAGGTACTCCTTATTACATGTCCCCAGAGCAGATCTCCGACTCAAGGTACAACGAGAAGTCCGACATCTGGTCGGCAGGTTGTTTGTTGTTCGAAATGGCTTCTTTGTCCCCTCCTTTTCGGGCGAAGACCCATGCAGAACTTGCCCAGAAGATCAACGCAGGGCAAACTGAAAGGATTCCTTTGAGGTACTCGGAAGAACTTCAAAGAGTTGTCTCTTGGATGCTCGCTGTTGACTATAATCTTAGACCAAGTGTCAATGAAATCTTGAACCTTCCTCAGATCAGTCTTCGTGTCAGGGAAAAAAAAACTAGGGATGACACTCAGAGAATTAAAGATATGGAAAATGCTGTCAAGGAGAGGGAGGATAAGGCTCAGAAGGAAGCTGAGGAACTGAAAAGATGGGAAATTGAAATTGTTAGAAAGGAAAATTTGTTTAGAGAAAGAAAAATGGCTGCTATTGAGAGGAATGAAAGGAATGAAAGGAATGAAAGGAATGAAAGGAATGAGAGGAATGAGAGGAATGAAAGGAATGAAAAATTTGAAAGATTTGAAAGATTTGAAAGATTTGATAGGAATGAAAAAGTTGAAAGGGTTGAAAGACCTGAAAGAAATGAAAGATTGGAAAAAGGACCCAGGGATCTTGAAAAAAACGAAGGAAGATTAGTAAAAAACGAAGAAAGATCAGTAAAAATCGAAGAAAGATCAGTAAAAATCGAAGAAAGAACCGAAAAAAACGAAGTAAGATCATCAAAAAACGAAGAAATCTCAAATGAAAAACCCAAAAACGAGCCTTTCGAAACATCCTGGGAACGTCGTCTTCAACGTCTTGAAGAGTTACGAAAAGACTCTTCAAAGACAGAAGAAAAGCCTCATCTAAAGCTAAAAGAAAACACATTCGACTACTTATCAGACGAGAGAATAATCCGACGAGAAAACACCTTCCAAGAAGTTCCAATATCCCGAAGAGACTCATTCGAAAACCCAGAAATAAAAAGAGAAAAAAGTTTCGAAAACCTGGTCCAAGAAGGTTTCGAAAGAGTAAAAAGAGACTCAAACCTTTTAAAAGGTCTTGAAACCCCTCAAGTTCGTCCTTCTCCAAACAAAATCCATCACAACAACTCAGCTCCAGACATTCCCAAGGCCCAAGCCTCTCCATCATCCCGTCCTCTTCCACGCGAGGCTCCCTATTCCTTAAAACCTTTTAAAGAAGGTTTAGAAAAAGAAAAAACAAGTTACAACATCTACAAAGAAATCGAAGAAAGATACAAAAACAAGACCTCCCCTCTCACAACTTTTATATCACAGGAAAAAAATATCGAAATCCGAGAAACTCCTCGATTCGAGAAGAGAGACTCGACAGGTTCAATCAAATCATCTCAGGAAGAAGTGAAAAAGACTGAAACTCGCATTCCACCAAGCAACTTTTACAATAGAACACCTCCAAGTTACAAGGCGGATTCAAGACCTTTGAATAACCAAGACTCGCCGATGACAAGATATGTTAAAAAAGAGTTCCCTGGAGAAAAGCGTGAAGTACCTTCAAATTTTAATTATGCACGAAATTCACCTGCCCGGCCTGAGAATAAAGTAAAAGCCGAGTCTCCTAATGTAAGAAGATTTTCAGAAAGAGACTCTCCAGGTGTTACCAATGGGGCTTATCGAAGAGAAATTCCTTATTCTTACAATAGTCCTAAAGTTGAAAATCGTGTCAGTGGAGAGTCTCCTGGAATTCGAAGGGAAACAAACTCAAGGGTTGCTTTTTCACCGAAAGTTCAGAAAAATGTGACAAGTCCGACTATGAGACATGCTGATTCTGCTGGGAAAATTAACAGGGAGTCTCCTGGGTACTACCGGAGAAATGTCGAGGTTAGGAAAGAGACCAAACCTGAACCAGTCAGAAGGAATTCAAGAGAAACTTACCAAGTAAGACCTAATCATCGGTCGAACTCACTTGAAAGAAAACAAGGAAGACTTGGGTTTTATTAATAATTATTTAATTCACAGTTTAGAAAGACTTTCGCTGGTTGTTTATAGAAGTTCTTTTTGTAGTGATTGAAAGGGTTATTGGGATTTTTTTTGTTTTGTTCAGAGCTTTTTGCTCGAATTGTCGGAATTTCTTGAGAAGGTCAACATCGATCACTACTCTGGTCTTCTGCCTTCCGATATACTCGTAATACCCTCTTTCCACACAGTGCTTCACTGAGTCCATTGAAGGTTGGATGAAGGAATAGTCCATACCGTAAATGTTTAAATGCTCAAGACCTCGAGGATCGTGAGTTTTAAAAATCTTTAGGTCTTCGACTTTAGCGTTTTTTAAGTGACGGCCTGGAAGAACTGAATTTACATGGAATGATGGGTGGATCACGTCAAGAGAATTTTTACTTGAGTGGGGTTTTAATGGGATTGATTTTAGAATTGTTCGCTTTTTTATCACTGGAGAAGTGTCTTGGATTGGAAATGTTTCTTGGATTCTTGAATCACGATTTTTGGAGGATTTTATCATTTTTAGATTTTCTATATCTTAGTATCAAGATTAAAGAAATTAATATTCTGTCAGTTTCAAGAGTTTTATTCAAGATAACTTTTATCATTTAAATAAATTTCCTGAAATCACTCAGTTATTAATTATCTAAACTTCACTATTCACATACTTTTTCGCTTTGCTTATTTCATCAAAAAATCGTTTTTCTTCAGCAAGTTTATCAATCGCTTTTAACCTAATACTCGTAAGAAGCTCTTCAAATTCTTTCATCCACTTCTCTTTATTCAAGTTAATTTTTTCCTCATCTTTCAACTCTTTAAAACAATCAACTTCAGATTTTTTTGCAAGTTTTTCAGATAAAAACTTCCTGAAAAACTCTTCAATGAACTTCTGATACTGAATCTCTTCATTTGCTGAATTTTTCTTCAAGTCATTTTGAGGAGTCGCGTATTTTGACTGGATTTTTTGAGAGGGACTTGGACTGCTTTCGACAGATTTGTTTTTGAATTTTAAAAAATTTGATCTTAAAGGGATTTTTTGAGGAGACTGCGACTTTTTCAGGGGATTTGACAGAAAATTTGATTTTTTTATGATTTTTATTGGAGATTTCGTGATTTTTGATGAACTTTGGGAAGGCTTTATTGAAGAGATTTGAGGTTTTGATGGCTTTTTTGAGTGCTGTTCGCAGAGAATAGGGCCTTGAACTGATTTTACTAGGACTTCTTCAGGAGAGGACTTTATAGGGCTTAGGTTTAATTCAACGCTGAAGGTTGTGGGAAAGGACTCGAAGTGAGAATGGTTGAATGAAAGTTCGTGATTTATTGACTCTTGAGATTTGAAGGGAGATGTTTTTACCTCTGCTGAATTAGGCTCATTTTTTTGGTTGTTTATAAAATTGTAGTATTTCACTGAATAAACTACCAACTCGTATAATATTAAACCTGTCAATGTTTTGTCCATAATTTTTACTGAAGCTGGTGAAATCTTATGTAAAGATGATTGGATTCTTGATATTATCTCTGATGAAATCAGTCCTCTTTCTATGTAGTCTCGAGTTCTTCTTACTACAGTCACTACATATCCAGGGTTACTGCAATAATCTTTCATAACATTGACAGCCTTATCAAACTTCACCTTAAAATACGGCGAAACCCTAATAGTCCTATCAATTTCACAATAAAGCAACAAAAAACAGCAACAAATAATCCCCGACTCTTTCTGAGTACAAACAATTTTTTTCCACATATTTAAAACCCGAACAGTGACTTTTGCAACTCTAGCTTCAAGTTCAGCTTTCAAAGTACTTTCATCAACTTCTTCTTCAATTGAGTTCCAAGCAGCAGCAGGTTCAGCAGTAGATCGAAAATTGTCAGTTTCAATGATCAAGGCGACTTGGAGTAGTTTGTTGAGTAAAACAGGTAAATTTGACAGGTTTCCCGTGACCTGCACCTGCTGAAGGTCGTTAAAAACTGAATTAATCAGTAAAAAAATCTCGAGTGACAAGTCTTCAATGGTGTTAAAACAGTCTTTAAGTACATCTTTCATTGTCTCAATCTTACTGAGCAGTCCAAATTCAATAAAATTTTTCGAAGTAATGCTTTGGACGATATCTGAAAAGTACTTTTCCAAGACAGTCAAGGAAATCGGACGATTTTTCAAATGAGATCCACGTGAAGGAGGAGGAGTTTTACTAAAACTATCCATTTCTGTGTAAATCACTCTTGACTTGTCCATAGTCAGACTATGAATCGGGTTCTGTACAAATGACCGACTTGACTGGGACTTAGACAAAGAAAAACTTGAATTGCTTCTGGAATGAAATACTTTTGATTTAACTTTTTTCATATTTTAATCCTCGCATAACTAAATTAATTCCCAGAATAATAAGACTTAAAACTCGGTTGAAAATACCCAGGTTCATAGTTGGGTTTATCATATCTAGAAGGAGGTAATGTGATGTTTTCTAAAGGTTTCGGTTCTGGCTTTGCTTGAAATAACATTTCTTCCTTCATTCTGCGAAGGTCCATCGACTCTTGCAGTGGGTTCCGTGCACTAAGGTTGTTAGAAGATGTGAAAGGTGGATGAGGGTTCGTCGCTTGGCTGATGTACTCAGTCCGGATATACCCTTGCGGAGGTTGACTCATGTAAGGAGCCTCGAAGGCCGCAGGCGGCCTTTGGTACATTGGAGAGCGGTAAGGGTCTTCAAAAGCCTCACGACGAGGGTGGTAGTACTCTGGCTCTTCTTGGTAATATTTCATTTGTGAAGGGAAAACTTCTTGCCCGCCTCTTGGGTAGCGACCCTCTGAAGACACTCTTTGAATTTCGGTTTGAACTACTGGGTATATCGGGTATTGACTGTATTGAGCCACTGGAGGGTAACTTGGAGATGTCCCGACTCGCCTTTGGAAGGACTCGGGAGGAATCGATTCGATTGGCCCACGCAATTCGCTTGGGGAGGGCTTGCTTGAATATCGTTGTAAAAAACTGTCGTCGAATCTTTTCATTAGAGAATTAAAGGACTCTCGGTCTGTTACTCGACCTAACTCGTCCATGAAGGTCTTCATCTCGACTTGGGGAACTAGATCTGGAGATTTCTTTGGAATTGACATTGTTTATTTGAATTTTTGTTTGATTATTTTGGATTAGTTTTTGAGGGTTTTTGGGAAGGTTTGAGAGGATATTGAGGATTGATTGAGGATTTGGATGAGAATTAAAAGTTTAGAGTAGGAGGGAAGGTTTTGGGTATTTTAGGAAATATTTTAGTGGATTATTTTACTTGTTTATAGAAGTAAAGTTTATTTATTATTCATAATAACTTAAAATAGATTCATAAAGTTATTATATAATTCACAAAGTTTAGTTTAGATAACAGTTGTAGTATTTAAATAGTGGCTAGTAATCAAATTAAACCTATCTTAGAATTTATTTAATTTGCATAGAGTTTTGATAATAAGTAGAAATTTTAGAAATTGAAGGTTAATCATTATCTAAAAAGATTTTCTGGATGAATAGATTCTCAGAATCCTATTAATAAATACTTTCATCAATTTAATCTATTGATTTTATAAATTTTAGTGATAATTTGGGGCACAGTATAATTTCAATACTCACTTGTACCCGATCTTGATTTTCTATTTCTTTCCAAGTAATATTAAAATAGTTTTAATTATTCTAATTTTTTGATCGAGTAAAGATTATATATAATAATTGCTGCATAATTTTGATTAAGGAAACTTAGGTTATATAAGTATTAATCATTCTCTAAATTTTAACTA
Organism: Stentor roeselii; assembly: GCA_006503475.1. NCBI lineage: Eukaryota > Ciliophora > Heterotrichea > Heterotrichida > Stentoridae > Stentor > Stentor roeselii. Next base: position 81,035 of record RSEH01000145.1, read on the forward strand.
TTTTCTTTAACCTTTAGAAACATTTTACTGCTCAAAATATGAAGTAAGTTCTAATTTTTTCTTAAATGATTTTTAATCTCAGATCTAACATTTCCAATCTCAGTTTTTATATCCCTAATTTCTGATTTTATATTCCAAATTCTTATTTCATATTCCAAATTCTTATTTCATATTCCAAATTCTTATTTCATAATATTGATTGAATTCGAAGCAGAATAAAACTATTGTTCTGATCAGATTCTAATTTTAATGAGTATTATAAAAAGCCACAGTTCTTTTTCAAATTTGCTGAACTGTTCTCCAAATGACTGATTCTCTTAAAGTACCACTAATTTGATTGTACTAAATTTTCATGACTATCAGTTTCTTATACCTGATTGAGTATTTTAGTAACTTTTTGTTTCATTATTTAATATAGATGCTGATTTATCCGACGAGCTGCTAGAAATTTTAACTTCTTGTTATTCGTATTCAAACACTTATCTATACTCCTAAAATTTTTGCATTTGGCTTAAATCATCTAGCATCTTCTTAACTAAAATGACAGTTAAAACTTGAAATTTCTACATTAACTAGAAAGAATAGTCAATTAGGCCAACAGAAGAAACTTCCCTTAGTGATTTTTTCGAGAATTTTGATAGGTATCTTTATCTTCGAATTTAAACTTTTTAGGTTATTTTATAAGATTAATTTGAGGATTTTCAATCCACGTCTTAATCAAATTATTTTATAACTTAATTTGAATAATAAGCCCGTTAATATTGGCAGCCTCTTGTTCATCACTCAGGTTAACATCTTTCTGATTTTTCGCTATTTCCTTAAGTTTCCATTCAAATCCTAAACCAAATCATTCTCCACGGCCATCAACTCAATCCAAGATTTTTCAAGATCTCTCATTTACTCTAAATAAAGGTTCATTGTGAATATCAGTATTATTTATACACCTAAACTGTTTAATTTAATCTTCAAGTTTCAAGATATTCTTAAAATTAGTCTTGATAGAGGATTAAATTAAAATATTGGTTTAAGTGGTAGTCTTGATAATTTTAGTTAAATAATAATAAACATTCAATTGATTATATCATCAATAGTCGATTCCTTCAAATAGCTGATAATTCGAGTAAGTTCTCTTCAAAGTTCAGAATTTTTAGGTGAATTTCATTGAGTTTCAGGCACTTTTCAATTAGATAATTTTTTACTGAAGAAGGTAATGTGAGTACTCTTTCTCTAAATTAATAAAAAAGTTTAGTAAAGCCTTCTTCTGTAATTCTAATTTATTTTCTTTGATCTTCATAATATGGTCAAGTTTCAAGAATTTTAATAATTTGTTTCATATCCTGATGCTCTCATCTCAGTTGTTGCTACTAGATAACTGTGGCTATTCCTTCAACACCCTTATTCGACTTTTGCCTCTTGTTGAATTGACGACTGATTGATACTTGTTCGATGCTATTTAAATCCTCGATTTTTATTAATCATTTAAAATCTTTCGATCGTTCTTGACGTGATCGACGCAAGTTTCGAGATCTCTTAGCTATTTGAAACCCATTTTTGAAAACTTTCACGATCAAAGTGTTCCAAATATTAATCATCTGTTAGGTCAACTTAAAGTGATTCATTCATGAATTTTAACCAGCTCCATCCTAAAGTACCTCAATTCCTTATGAGCTATTCCATTAAGCCTTAAGATTTACATTTATCGACAGTTGAAGTGAAAAATCCAATTCTTATAATTCCTAAATCTACCAATTTTCACACAAATTAAACAATAGATTAAAATCTTATCTAAAAAATGATGAACAGCCCTAAAACTTTTCATCTATAAAAATTGTCTATTTAACTACTATATATTTCATCATCAGAAATTGACTAAAACTCTAAAAACATGAGCCAATCTTAAATTTAATCCCACAAATTCTTTATAAATGAACGAAACCGACACAGCACTTTTAATTTCAGAGAGATTCGGTTTAAAGCAAACCTTACGTCTTTTCATTCGAGAAAAAAACGACCTGGTGACATCAAACATCGAGGACTTCTCTTTAGACTCAAGCCTTTCATGTCAAATCGAAACTCTTTCTCGGTATTTTTCGCAATTTGACGAGAAAAGAATCTACACCGAAGGCCAAGGAACATGTCTTGCAGTATCTTCAGACAAGCGCTGCATTTTTTACGGGACTTCAGAAGGAAGAGTATTCGGCCTTGCAGTTCAAATGCGAGAGACGATTTTTGACTTAGATTTAAAAAAGCGAAAAATCATAAAAATCGCTTTGACCTCGGACAACTTGTCATTGATAATCGCTTTGAAATCAGGGCAGATAATTGAATACGACATTCAGAAGAAGTTACTTAAAGATGAAAATTCAGGACATGAAAATGGAGTCACTTGCATTGTTACTTCTGGCAGGAATAATTTCGTTACTTGTGGAAATGACGGGAAAGTTAAGATCTGGGAAAAAGTTGAGGAATGTTTAAAGTCTAGAGACTTGTTTCAATATAGTGAACAGGTTTTAGCTCTTGATTTTGATTTTAATGGGAAAAATGTTGTTAGTGGTGGATTTGATGGAGTTGTGAAGATTTTTTGTGTTTATGAGGAGATTGTTTTGAAGGAGATTAAGGAGGATGAAGCTTTTCCGATATATGCGATTAAACTTACTGAAAATTTAAGTTACTTGGCTTTTGGTGATAAAGTTGGGAATGTTCATTTGTATACTTTTAGAAGTTGGGGTAAAATTTGGTCGCAGAAGGGACATAAAGGAAAAATTCTATCTATACAAGCTACTGATAATGAAAGTTGTCTGGTTTCTACTGGAAGGGATGGGAAAATGATTTTTTGGAATACTGAAGAATGTGATAGAACTCCTTTGATTGTTGATGGAGGTTCAGGAACTATTTATCAACTTGCAAAATTACCTGGGTCAGATGTGCTTTATAGTATATCAGCAGATAAGATAATAAGAAACTGGTGTTTCCCTAAATTCAATCACTATAAAATAATTTACCCAGACATTAAAATCAGTGATTTTTCCAACATAATGAAAGAAGATACTCAAGAAGAAAACTTCTTCATGTACAACGACGAAGTCGTTGTAAAACTAAATAAATCCGGTTACAATACAAAGCAGCTAAGAACCAGCAGTTTACTAAACAAAGTTTACGCATTTGACCAGACCAAGAACTTATTATGCATAGCAAGCTGCAATAAAATAATCGATCTTCGTAAATCAATATATTCATTCGATCTCTTCAACACAGGTGACTTCAGCCAATCAATTCAGCATACCAAGAAATGTCACGGTGTCCACTCAATGATATTCTCCACTAACAGCAAGTTTTTAATAATCGGAGAGTGTTTCAGGTGCTCAGTAGTCGAACTTTCTACATTTACAGGGTACTTGAATATCATTGTAAGTAAAAATCCAGTCATTTTACTAAGTCAGTCACCTTCAATGAAATTTCTTGTTTTATCAGGGGAAAATACGGAAAACGTGAAAATGTACAATTTTTTCAAGAAAGACTTGAACCATATTTATGAAGATCCTGGATTTTTATATGCGAAAAAAATCGTTTTTACTCAAGATGAAGAGTTTTTTGTCTTTTTGCCTACACAAGGCCAAGTCACTGTCTGGACCACCTGCAAGCCGCTTAAAGTAAATTCAATGGAAAATGACGGGATCCAAGACATTGAATTCAATAAAAAAAGTGAAAATTTGTATATCTTGAAAAGAAATACTTTAGAAATTTTTCATTTTCCTTCACTTGTCATCAATTTCTGCATAGTTTTAGATGAAGGATGTAAAAGTTTTGCATTTTCGAATGATTACAGTGACTTGGTGTTTTTGATGGAGTCGAAGATAGAAGTTTGGATGAACCCAGGAAAGTTTTCAAATCAAAGAAGAGCGATTGCAACGATTGGGAACAATGAAAGGATTTACGAGTTCTGTGAATACATTTCGAAAATCATTTCAAGTCAAAAGCTATCACATGAAGCATCTTTCGACACTTGGATAATCGAGCCTTTTCACATAAGCCCTATTCACCTTTACTGCCATTTTAACAGACTCAATCTGATAACAAGTGCCTTGGAAGGTTCTTTTTCATTTCCTATCTCTTATTCAGGCTTCTCTCCTTTAGACATTTGCTTAGAAAACAATGCATTGAAAGGAATTTCTTTATTATACAAGTTCTTCGAAAATTCTTCTTTCACTAACCCTTTCATCAGTTCACTTTTAAAACTCTCAGTCAATAAACTCGTTTTTCACAGTTCAATCAAAGCGAAAGACTTCTTAGAACTGATTTTTTTGAAGTCAATGGACCATTGCCCTCCAGCTTATTCCGAAAGAAAACTTCCTAAAATCATTTTTTCTTCTCATTTTTTCAACATGGAAAAAAATAAGAAAAAGTTCTTTATTCATGAAGGGTCGACAATTGAATATCTTCAAACTTACTTCAAGTTGAATTTGAAGACTGGGTCAAAAGAAAGCATCGAATTTTTCAAGTCTTTACATTTCACTCGAAATGAGGAAACTTTTAATTCGAAGTTTGTTAGAACTGTTCTTCAGTTCAAATGGAATCGAGTGAAGAAGGTTTTGATATATCAGGGAGTTCTTTATTATATTTATTTGGTTTTACTTAGTCTTTACTGTGTGAATGACGAGTTTTGGATGGTGTTATCTGCTTTTACCTTGAATATTCTTCTGATTTTGTATGAATTGATGCAGTTTTCAGCTTCGAAACTGGATTATTTGATAGATCCTTGGAACTACATCGACATTTCTCGCAGTATCTTAATGACTTATATGTTTACAAGACACTTTGAAGACAGTGAGTTAAAGAATAACATAATAGCTACTGTGATAATTGTCAGCTGGGCAAGAGGCATCGCTTATTTCAGAGTAATAAAAGCGACCCGTTATTACATCCGTCTTATTTCTCAAATGCTTTCAGATATCATTCCTTTCCTTTTCCTTTTCTTCTACTCAACACTTGCTTTTAGTTTTATGTTTTATCGTCTTGACTCAATGAAAGAAAAGTACGCGATGTACTTAGGGCATAGTTGGGAAATCAACATTGGTGCATATTCTCCAGATAATTACAGTAAATATCTTTACACCTCTTATACAGTCTATACTTTATTCAACCCGATTCTTATGCTCACTCTACTCGTTTCAATACTCGGAGAATCTTATGAAACTGTCAGTGAAAGAGTCGTTGTTGCTGAAGCATGCGAACTTTGCAAAATGATTCTTGAGGCTGAATTGATTTTGTTTTGGAGAAGAAATGTTAAGCACCAGTATTATTTTCATGTTACTAGAAATCTTACTCATCTTGAAGTTGAAAAAGGAATTGGACAGATTTTTAAGAAGAAACTTGCCAGTTTTCAGAATCAGATTGAAGAGAAAATTCATTTGGTTGATGAAAATTGCTTGAATATTGGAAATAAAATTGATTGCTATCAAAATGGCTTGGAACTTGTTAATCTAAGAATTGATGGCTTTGAGGAGAAAATGTTGAGCATTGAAAGGAAAATTGAGGAAGGTAATAAAGTTTTTGAAGAAAGGATTAGTGAGTTGAAGGAAATTTTAATGAGAAGTAGGGAGTGAGAGGTTAGAATGAAAAGTAGTTAAGTTTTTGAACTAATGTAATAGGAAAATAGATTAAATTTATTTGTCAACTTATGGAATAAAAAAAATAAAGTTTTATATCAAAGCACCTAAAGAGTTAGCTATATTTACCATAGCTATAATTTAATTGAATTAATATTGCGATTTTAATAGTGATTATAACCATAATAAACTGCAAATATAAATTACAGTCTCTTCTCTGGACAGTTTAAAATATTTTTTTATTTCTTATAAATACATCAATCATATATAAATTTAAATTTTATTATTCTTTCGATTTACTACTTATGACATTCCTTGATATATCTCTAAATATTTTATTAACAAATTTTTATGATTTTTGTTACAAAGTTCACTCTACAACAAATGAGTTAAAAATCTTAAAAATTTACTTTTTATTTTTTAACATCCAATAATTTGTAGATTAATAATCATAATCTATTATTTTAAGAATATCCAAAGTAATCTTTCATTCAACAAAAACTTACTTATTCTTAAAACAAATAAGTGTCAAAAGTATTTACTTGTTACATATTGTAGGGAAATTTCACATAAAAGAAAGTCTCTGATCAACTAAGTAATTTCAAACCTTATTCATAAGATTCTATTAATCTAATGTAAATATCTAATTATTTCCCCCTTCAGCTCCTTGTTTTTATCCAGCCATTCTTTAGACTCCCCAATATTTCTAAAATTAAATTCCTGTTTAAGCATCTCAATATTCCAAATACGAATTCCATCAAAATAATCCGCAGAGACAATAAATTTATCATCTTTTGTGATCATTATTTTCCTTATAATTTGATTATGTCCAGATAACATTCCATGCAATGATAATTTTTTCAAGTTCCAAATGAAAACCTGTTTATCAGATCCTCCACATACAGCAAAATCCTTTTTTTTAGAGAACTTAACCGAAAGAATATCTCTGAAATTACCTTCAAACACAAAAACTTGTGAAAAATTCTCAAGGTCCCAATATCGAACTTTACCAAATCGATCTCCTGACAACGCATTTAAACCATCACTTGAAATATCGACACAGAAAACTCAATCCTTATGCCCATTCAGAATTGCTTTTATTGATTTTGAATTCAAATCCCATACAATCATGTTGTTCACGTTTCCACTTGAAACGCTGATCAGAAACTGATTATTTGAAAAAAGACAGACTTGATTGACTTTGCTGGAATGACCTTGAAGAACTATCTCTTCGTTTATTCGGGTGAGGTCACAAACGATTACATTATTCAAACTTCCATAGGTGATTTTATTTTCTTTTATAAATTCAGAACCTACCCTAAATGGCTTTAAGCTTAAAAAGTGTTCGAATTGATTTGAAGATATTTTTGTGATACCTATTCTTGCGTCGCGAGAAACTGAAAATATTTTATCATTCACTTATTTTATGCCGAAAATAATATCATCATGAAAAGTAAATTTTGATGAGTTTTGTTTTGATTTGATACTCCATAAAATTAATGATCCTGAAATAACTTCCTGGTCATTTGGGGTGACTGATACTGACCAGATTTCAGTTGAGTGTTCTGAATGAGATGAATAAAGTGATATTGATTTGGTTTACCAGATTTTCACTGAACAGTCATCTGACCCTGTGATTTATAATTCATTGTTTTTTGTTGTTGCTATTGAATTAATTTTTTTATTGTGAGCTTCGATTGATTTAATAGTTCTATGTGTTATTAAATGTTAATAAATCAATTCTATTACCAAATGAGATGGATTTTATAAAGATTTAATGAAAATTTTTCAAATTTAAATAATCAGCAAAGGTCTTTGTTAAGAAAATATGTGTATAAATGAATAATTTTCGTTATCTAAAACATTAGTCTACTTGGTACCTTTTTTTCATCCTGTGAATCTTGTCAAATTTTTAAATTTGGTTTTTAATATAAACTCATTATTATTCCAATATCTTTATTGCTCAATATTTGGGCAACTGCAATATTAACAATTTTTAAGTATTCCTTTTCTATATTTTTTGATAATTGTCGCAAATTTTATTTTCAACTGTAGAAATTTTTCTATATATTAGAATCAACCATAATTTTTTATCACTGTTTCGATTAATGACTGGCATATCATCAACCCATACTGAATCTAAGGCAAGTAAGATTTAACTAATAACTTAGTTAATCATATTTCAAAGATTCCAAAATAGTTTAGAGTATTTTATTCTTTAAGACATAGCTTGGCCTAATCTACAATTACTTGAAAAACGGAAATTAATTGGTATCTAACAAAAAGAAAAATAAGAAAAAATTATGCTGATGATTATTAGGAGTATTAGCAAATGAATCAATAAAATATGACCAGTAGCTAAATTTTTAATAATTGGCTGAGGTTAAATTTGAGATGGGCCTATATATAAGGCAACTGAGCATTCAAGTATTATAAGATTTGCTAGCTGCAAGTTAGTGATAGAAAAGACTGGACCTTAGGGACCAGAGATATAGATATGAGTATAGAAAGCTGTTTTTCTCAGATATTCACTTCAATAATGAACATATCATTGTTTAACTAATTCTTTGAATAATGGAGAAATTTAAAAACGATAGATGCTGTCATATCCTCAGTATTATAATTAATCAACTTAGAGAATTTATTAATTTCGATGAGTTTGAACCTTGGAGCATTCAATCAGTAGCATTTTTCAATAAAATAATTGAAAAAATATTTAAAAAAATCCAATTAATAGATATTGATATTATCTTTATCCTAATCAATTATCTTTTACAATCATAATACTTATCAATGAAATAAATGGATATCTTCAGTGATAATCACAATTTAAATTACTGCCTTAAGGAGAATTAATCTTTAATGCAAATTATTTAATACTTACTACTTAATCTTTTATAAAAAGCGTAAATGTTTTCAATAGGCATTTCAGCCGATAAACAATCATCTAACATTTTTTCAACTTGTTCGATTTTTTTTTCAGAATATTCCCAGATTGATTTATTTTCAAAATATCCAAGAATCGGTTCTGAAATATCTATCTCCGAATTTAAATTTCTAAGCATAACTCTCTTCAAGGCTAATTTGATTTCCCCTATACTAGGATGAATATTTTCATTATAATTTTTGAAAAATTTCTGAATATATTCTTCTTTAATGCTTTCTTTTTTACATCCTTCTATAATCCATGCATTAAGATCACCAGAGAAACTCTCTTCAATAATCTCTAAAAAAGTTACAATTGTTCTAACTTCTAGTGATTTGATAATCTGATTGTTTTTAATAAAATTCGGAAGAGTTTCTCTGATACCTGAATCTCCAACAATAATTTTTTCTAGTGAAAAGCTTTTGAAGGTGTCACAGTCCATTTGTTTCAAATAAACCATCACTTGAAAGACCACCTTTAAAATTTCATTCTTATCTTTTATCTTCTTCAGTGAATCTATCAACTGTTTTTTTGAATTTTCATCTAATTTCTCTGAATAACCTTTAATCCTCAGTTCCTGGACCAAGTCTTTGTGTTTGCTTGATGAATTGAAAATTTCGTTTAAATATTGAATGGTGTCGAGGTCTCCAGTTTCAAGGAGTTTATCAATACTAAAGAGTTTAAGTAAAGAGTTTTCTAGAGTTTCGAAGTCATAAAATGTTTCAAAATAAAGGGAAGATGGGTCGTTTATGCTGAAATTTTGGTATATTGAACGAATTGTGTGCTTTGAATAATTGATCTTGCTGTTATAAATTCCTTGAATTTTATATCTTTTCATATCCAAGGATTCTGAGTTCTTTTCTTTCTTTATTTTTCTTATTAATAATGCGAATTCATTGTGAACTTCACGCATGTATTTGAGCAGATTAGATAAATGAATTCCTTGATCGTTTTTATTTTCATCTACCAAGAAATAATTAAGAGTGAAGTTTTGGTCAAGGCTTCTCAGTATTGTTATATCAGGTTTCTTTCCAACAAGTGTCATTTTTTCCATGTTACTTGTGATGAATTTTAATGAAGTCTCGAATTTCTGGAATAAAGTTTCAGTATCAGAATGATTGCTGAAAAATTCTTTAATTTTCTTTTCTTTTGCCCCTAATCTAGTGAGTTTGAATGAAAAAATCCTTAGTAAATGATTCGAAAATATTATTATTGAAGAAAGTTTGTTTAGAGCACTGATTTCAGCTTCATAGTCTAAGAAAACTTTAACACAAGGATAAAGTCCCTTGTCAAATTGGTTAATAAAATCACTTTGTTGTAAGGTCCTTCTGTAAAAATTTGGAGTGAATAAACTTTTTGTATTGACAAGACAAGTACTAAAATAGTATTTTAAGAGTTTCTCGTATGATAATCTTTCTCTATTATTAAAAGCTTCGATTACACAGAATGAGTAATTTTCTATTTTTGGATGCAACAAGCTGATTTGATAATTTTCATCATTCATTAGCATTAATGCTTCTTGGATAGTTTGATTGTTTATAACAATTTTTATCAACTCATTCAAGAGAAACATAAAAATTATTGGAATACTTATACAAGGGTTTCTTGTTTTCAATTCAGTAATTTTTATTTTCATTTCCTCTAATAATTCATTCTGCAAAGTTTGATTTACACCGATTGTGATTAATCTTGATACCAAAAATATATGATTTTTAAAATAAGAGCATATTGAAGTGTATTTAAACTTTTCTAAAATTATAGGTTTTAGATTCATAAGCTGAGAACTATAAACGAACATGATTGAATAAAGAATAAAATAAAAATCAACTGCATCAAAATTATACTTGATTACTTGTAATAAATCATACAAATTTTGGATAGAAATAGAAATATTCCTTAAGTTTAAGAAAATTTTGAAATTTTCTTCAATATATACATCAGATGTGGTTCGATTATTAATAATAGCTTCCAATTCCAATATTCTGTTGATTATTGAATTAATTCCTTCATTTCTGTTATATTCAAAAATAACCAAAGGCTTAAAGTAAATTATTTCAGTGATTTGGTTTATCTGATGATGCATCTTATTTAATTCATCCTTATTCTTTAATTGATTTTGAAGAATGCTAGGCTGATTATTCAGTCTTCTAAATAAAAACGAATAAATAAGGTCCTTCCATGATTTTAAATTAAAAAGCTCTTCAACTGCATTTAAATATTCAGAATTTTCCCCACTATTTGATAAATTTTCTGAAATATACAAAAAGATTTCTAAAGTTTCTTTTAGTTTCAATAATTTTATAATTTCAAAAATTTCAGGTATTGACTCATCATTTGCTTCAAGTAACTTTTTACAACTTTTCACATTTTGTATAAAAAATGTAGAGGAATCTATCAAAAGTCTTTTTGAGTTACTTATTTTCTGTAAATTAAAAAAACTAATCTGATTAAGTTGATTCATAAACATAAATTTAAAGTTGATTGAACTTTTTATAGCTTTTTCTAGATTTTTCATGAAAGTGTTTTTTTCTTGAATCAAATATGTTAGTTGGGTAAAAATTTGATTTTCATCGTTAAATACATTTAATTTTACATTTATTTGGGTATATTCTAAAACCCAATTCAAAATATCTACAGAATAAATAATTTTACCTGTTTGAGGGAGTGAGTAGAGTATTGGTGCATTTTCGATAATTTCTGGTTTTAGTTTAAGTGTGAGGAAATAAGTTAAAAAAATGAATTTATGGTGATTGTTGAACCTTTTTAAATCGCCAAATAATATATTGTTAATTTCAGTTAGAGTTGAAATGTTAGCTAAAATATTATAAGCTTTTAAAGTACTGATTATGTTTAAAAAGTGATTTTTGATAGTATTAATGGAAAGAAGCTCATAGATATAATTCAAATTTTTTAGATGAATTTCATTTATTCTTTCATTTTTTGAAATTCTTTCGAGTAGTTCAAAAAGACTCATAGCAATCGAACGATCTTTTTTGAATAAAAAATTTATATCTAAAATACACTGAGAAACAATTATTGAAATTATCAGCTCTATCAAAGCTTCCCAAGTATTATTTTCTTGGTACTTTTTGAACAACTCATCTGTTTCAAAGTACATAAATTTTGTTTTCGCATCAAAAATATTAAATTTTCCAATATTTTCCAGACTAAGACCAAAAATCTCAGCAACTCTAAGAATACACAAAATTGTCTCTTTTTTCGAGTTAATAACACTAATAATTTTGACTATATCCTTTATGCTCATCAAATGGGCAATTATGATTTCAATCAATGAATTTTTCTCATACTTAAAATTTACTTCTTCACATATAACCTCGAAATAATCTGAAATTAAATCTTTAATTAAATCCTTTTTTTCGATTTCTGAAAAAATGTTGAAAAATTCAGATAAATTTTGTCTAAAAGAGTTAATTGAATGATCTTCTTCAGTGCTTAATAAAGTTAAGCTTTTGAAATGAAGTCTTTTTATGAATGGAAAATGGAGATGGTCAAGGACTGTTACATTGTTTTGATATAATTGGAAACTGAATGAGTTTTCATTACTTTCTTCTATTATTTTATCAATGACTGGGTCAATAATTCTAGAAAAATCATCTGAAAAGAGTTTGCAAATCGATGTAAAACTGCAGTAGTACTCTAAGTTTAAAACTAAAATTGACACACAATTAAGTAACTCATTCATTTTAATCAGTTCAAGTGCATGAAAAGTATTTTTCGCTTCCATTTTAATCGAATTATTTTGAAACAAAAGATTTTCAATTAAATTTCCCTTTTCCTTTTTACTTAATCTTTTCTCTAATATCAAAAAGACTTTCTTACAAAAATAAGAACAAAGCTGATCATTTGACCCAAATTGTTCAATGATGAATTTTCGATGTTTTTCAAAATTGAATTTAAATGTCGATTTATTGAATTTGATGCAGAAAAAGGATTGCTTTATCAAAGAAATTATTTCATTTCTCAGTTTTTTTTCGTAATCAGGTTCATTCAAGATAAGTTCTTGCGAATATTTCACTGAAAGATCGATATAACTAGATCTTCTTCTATTTAAAGAATCATACATCTTTGAAACCCAAGAAGGTTCATATATAAGCTTATGTCTTTCACTGTCATTCCTCGAAAGTCTCACAAGAATAACGACTACCTTACCTTCCTTTATGTATTCATTTATAAAACAATCAAGAATACTGATAACTTGGAATAAAAAACCATGATTGTTGTTAAAGTCAATTTCAAGAACAAAGATTTTTTTGTGTTCTTTAAAAAAAAGATTAATTTCAGTTTTTAGTACTTGTTCTCGAGAAAAATCTACAATTTTTCTTGAAATTCCAATTTTGTCAAAGTACTCATTTCGTAGTTCTTCAGGATCATAGGTGAGAGCTAAAAGTTTTGAACATTTTTCTGAAGATTCTTTCAAAATTATTTCTAGGTCTTCAAAAAATGTAGTTTGGTGAAATTGTTGTATTTTTTCAATTAATCTCTTGGTTTTATTACTATCATCATTTAACATGTAGTTAATATCTGCTGATGAGTTTTTTAAAATTATATCGATGCAGCGGCACTCTCCTAAGATGGAACAATTTGGATTCAAAGACATGAATTTCAAGTTTAATGGATCGCATATTGGAAAGACTATTTCTTGAGTGATGTTTATTCCTTCTTGTCTGCTACTGTAAAGTGTCTTGATAAGAGACTCATGATCTTCTGCATGATCTTTTTGGAATTGGGTCATTATTTCGTTTAGATTAAGCTGATATTTTTCGAATCGGTTTAAAAATGGTGGATCTAATGATAGCAAATGCTTTTCAGTATCATCTTCAACAATAATAATTTTTAGATTATCATTTACATGAGAGCCATGGTTGCAATTAGCACCAATAGTTATCTTGCAGTATTTCTTATCTCCTTTAACAATAAAATTTTGATTAAGCAAGTCATAAAGTGATGGGTAAACTCTTTCTAATCCAGTTAAAATCAAAGTTGTATCTTTCGATATATACGTCGAAATTTCAGATATTTTTTTTGATAGATGTTGGTCTGATTGTTTATCCAACTCAAACTGACTTCCAACTAATATTGTTAAAGTGCTTGTTGACCTTTGGACATGATTTTTCAACAGAAAAAGTGCAACATCAGAATTAGAAATCGCCATAATAAATCTGGAGTCTCTATCAGCTAAACTCCATCCAATCAACTCAAGAGTTTTCGGAATTTCATCTTCATTCAAGGAAAACTCCTGAAAAATATTTTTGAAATAATCATCAACCAGTTTTTTATAAATTCCTAAAGTTCCTCCAAAATTATGAAAAAAAGCTTTAAGAATAATTTTCTGATAATTTTTCCTTTTATTATTTTTGAAAGCTTTGCACATGTACTTGATAGTCCCATAAAAATCCCTCAATCCGTAAAAATTTCTAAAGTTTTTATTGTTTTTGAAAGATTCTAGAATTAAATAATAAATCTTTGCTGACCTTCTAACAATATCTACTTCATTAGGTTGATTAAAAATTTTAAATGAATTGTAGACATTTTCTGCGATATCTTGAAGTTCATCACATTCAGGAACTATTCTATTAAGATAAAGTGTTCTGTTCATTTTGGAAGCATCCATTTTCCAATTAGAGATCGCGATGAACCCAAAGTTTTTATTTTCATGTTCAAGGTACTTGTGAATGACTTTCAACGGATTATGAACTGAAAGTTCTGCGAGGCCGACTTCATCAAATAAAATGACAGGAATTTTATTCAAGTTTTCTTTTTTATAACGAAAGTTGCAGTCTTCAGCTTTTTTGAAAATATTTTCAATTTCTTTTGAAGTTGAAGAATGACTTCCTTGATAGTAAATTTGAAACAATTCAGGAAGTTCTTGAAAAAATTTTGATTTTGAGTCTTTTCCCTTCATTGAACTGAACACGTACCCTGCAGCAAGAGACTTGCTTGAACCCGGCTTTCCACAGATGAAAACTGGGATTTTATTGCAGATGCAAGGAATTATTGAGTAAATATTTTCTTTAATTGCTGAGTTTTTTGCGATACCTTCTTGTTCTTCCATTTGATCCATGAGGAAACTTTGAGCATTTTTCATTATATTGAGTAAAAAGTTTGAATCAGTTTCAATGATTTTCGCTGATTTTTCTAGGAATGTTTTCCTGAGGTCAGTAGAAGAAATTCTTAAATAATAACAGTGAATGAAGGCTAATATACAACTTTTGAAGATATTTGAATCAAGGATGTCAGAAGACGTGTTGGAGGCTTCTGTGAAGAAGAAATTTCGGTAGTTATAAAACCAAAGTGATAAGTCGGTAAAACGAGAAACATCTCGAAGACTCACAGAAGACCCGCCTTCATTTTCCAAATGAAACTCATGAGCTGAAAATATCATTTGGGTTGATTTTCCTTTGATACAATTCAAGAAACTTGTTTTTTCTGTGACTGAAGTAAAGATTTTTTCGGTGATGCTTGAAATGTAAAGCATTAGATGGTCTTTTTCAATACTTCCGAAATCCCAAATGTGTTCTAAAATTTTTAATGGTAACTTTTTTACATTGTGGACCAGGTTTTTTATGTTTTGTTTTACTGAATGGTTTGATTTGGGAATAGCGAAATCATCTTCTTTTTCTTTTTTTAGTTTGCAAGGGTTACAAGCCCCGACCCAAATAATATTTGAAGGTAAATCTTCGTTTTTGAATCTTTTTTCAATTAAAATTTGAGAAAAGTAAGAAACACATTCAGAAGTGTTGAATTCATCAAAAAACACCCAAAGACGAGAAATTTCACCATTTTTAGAATTTTTTAATATTTCAGATTCGGTTTTTATTTCTTTTATGTATTTGTCAACCATTTTCAAATCAGTACCTGCGTTGATAGAATAATTAAGGAACTTCTGTTGAAGTATATTGATGACAAAGTATTTAATTAAAGCAGTTTTTCCACAGCCGCTTTCTCCCATAATAATGATTGGCAAGCCGGCTTTGCTACGAATATAAATCAAGACCATTTTAATGAGATTGTCTAAAGTCAATACATAATTTTTAAATTCATCGAAATTTTTTGTAGATGATAAGATACTCATTGGTTTATCAGCGATTTCAATCAAATTCGAAATAAGTGAATCATGATTTTTTTCAATAGTTTTATATTTAAATTGTTTATTGGTTATTTCAACCTTTAACTTAGAATAGTCAAAACCTCTGAGATTTTTAAAAAAACGAGAAAAATGACTTAATTTTTGACTTTCGATTGTATCTTGAACATAGGCACTTTGGATGGTGCTGATCACTTTCAGGTCTTCAGGGTACTTCTTATCATCATCTGTCAGTACAAATAAGCTTCCACTGGAATTAAAGTAAATAAAAAGAATATAAACTTCTTTCCATTTTTTACAGATTTCTGGGTCTTCATCTTCGTTTTCATTGTCAGGGTTTTCTAGTCTCGAGCAGAAGTTTTTGATTGTTTTGAAGATTTCTGTTACAATAAGAGTTTTTTGATTTTTTAAGTAAATGCTTAGGTCTGTTTGTTTACTTTTTTCCAGTTCTTCAATTAAAGCGGAGCAAGTATCAGTATTATAAATGCTATTTCTAAAATTAGAAAAAATGAAATCGAGTATACTGAAATATTGATTAATTTGATAAAAGTTATTCAGAATTTCTTGCTCTTGAGAAATAATGTCATTTAAAATTGTTGATGCAAGGATATGCTTTTCTATTGGAATGTCTAAAGTCTTGTCATCTAATTTCTGTTTAAGTAAAAGGTACTTGATTCGAGAGACATTTTCCATTTTTGAATCTATTTGAAGTTTCGACTCAAGATCTTTGAAGTCAACTTCAACAGTATTAATAAATTTTAGTAAAGGAAAAAACCCTGAAATCTTTTCGAAATTTTTTACATCTTCGATTTCGATGCAAATTTTAGAATTTAAGTGAATAAAAAATGCAGTTTCTTTGATAAAAACACAGCGGAAAACAATGAAATAATAAAGAAAGTCATAAACATATTTATTGTTTTCAGTGACAGCAAGAACAATGTGATAAAGACAAGGTTTACAAAATGATTCGATATCAAGCATTAGTTTCAATACTTTTTCATTGAAATTTCCAGAGATTCTCAATTCAAAATAAAATAATTCTCCAACTTGAGTATTTTTTATTAAAGAACTTTTTCCAGTTCCAGGTCTTGTTGAATAAAAGGAACTAATTTCGCTTAATCCAGGGACTATTTTTCTCATCTTTGCTGAATCAATTGTTTCAGTGTTTTGATATTCTTTTAAACTTTTTGAGCAATTTCTTAAATAGTCGGATAAAGGATTTGACGAAACTGAAGTTATTATGTATAAAGATATGGGCTTCATTAATTGCTCTTCATACAATTTAGAAAGGAAGTCTATCAGTTTTTTTTGAATTGAGAATTCCAAGTTTTCAGGCTCTAGCAAGGCAAATAATTGACTGATAGGAGAATGAAAACATCTGAACATGAAGGTCTTTAAATCAATCCATTCAGTAGAACTTCTACATTGAAAAAATTGATTACAAAAGGGAAGAGTTATACTAAACTTCAAAAAAATTGAAATCAATGCCATTTTCGTGTCATCTGTTTTACATTCAAAAATCCCTGAGTTATTTGATTCATTAGTAATAATTTCTTGGTTTTTACTTACAATAATCAGAAATTTCTGGATGAAATCAAGTTTTATCATAAATTGATTAAAAATCAAGCTGCTCAACTCATTGAAGTTTAAATTTATATCACATGAGTTTAATATTGTTTGATTTTTTTTATTTTTTTGATTAAAACTCTTGAAATTTAAACGAAGATTATACAATTCATTCCACATTGATTTATTTTTCGTTGATGAAGGGTTGATGAAAGTAGTTAAAGATATCAAATTCAAGTGAGCATTACTTTTATTATTCTCATCAACCAAAAATTCTTCTATTAACCTAAAGTTTGTAGAAGTCAAAAAGGTAAATGAATAGTTGTTTTTCAAAGATTCATCTAGTCGCTCTTCAATATTGTCTAAAGTTTGTTGAAGGACATTATTATATTCTAAAAAATTTTCTAAATTTTTACCATCATAATGAATACAAAAACTGGTTGATGGAAATGAAACTCCCAAAGTTAAAGCTCTTCTATGTTTTTGGGAAATTTCTTCAAGATTATCAACAAAACTAATAAAATTAGAAAAATTTTCATTTTGTATTTGAATTGGATCAGAGGCCAAAGGTTTTTTTTCTAGCAAGACCTTTTCTTTCATGTCTACCAATTGAAATAATTCAAATTTATCTTCTTCTGATAATATTTTGATATAATGAATTTGTTTTTCCAACCAAAATTCTACATTTGAGCCTTTGCAAATGCTTGAAATTTTATTTTTCAAGTAAATTTCTTTATCAAAATTCCTGGAAATTAAATCTTTGAAATTTTTGAAAAATGGTTCATTGGTTTCAAGCATTTTTGTTATTTTTAAATTTTCTTCTGTGCTTCTCTGAAGTCTTGATTTTAAAGTTTCAAAATTTAAACTTTCTGAAGAAATTTCTAAAAATGTATTTCTTATGATTTTGAATTCAATGACTATTTCTGGAGTTAAATCAATGTTCATTTTCGGTATTATCCCATCATTATATTTATCATCTTTTCTTATTATTTCATCATTTAGTTCAATTATAAGCTCTTCAAAAATATTTGAATCTGAAAGTTCTTTAGTGCTGAGAAGATAACTGATCAAATCTGAATGCTTATCCAATGCATCAATAAAAATGTAGTAAGCTTTCTTGTCTTCGTTTTCTGTGAAATCAGTCAAGATTTGCTCTAGTTCAAAGATTTTAAGAAATTTTTTAAACGAAAGACTACCACACTCTGAAATAAGTGAAGCAGACACTTTACATTTTTCAATTAATTGCTTTTCAACCTTGAAGAAACCTCGGCAACTTGATATAGAAATGCAAGCTTTTTCGAAGTAATCTTTTATTTTAAGATTATCAAATATTTTCTTTATGAATACAGGTAAATCCAAATTCATTTCTTTTTGAAGTCTTATAAGATCTTCATAATTGTCAAAAATACTCAAAAATGATAAAAAATCTGAAAGCTTTGAATCAAGAGTTGAACTTGAGAGTTGTTTGCAATTTTTTTCAAGGTTTTCATATTCAGATTCAATCAGAATTTCAATTTCATCAAGATTAACATTTTTACTTGAAGTGAATTTTTGAATCATTATTTTTTCAATTTTAGAGAAGCATCTAAGGTTTATTAGTTTTAATGATGGTGAGATTAATTTTTGATATTTTTCGGGAATTTTATAATATATGAAACTTTTTATTTCTAGTTGAGAGGTCAGGTTTTTAAACTCATGTAAATAATTTTTATCTGTTTTAATAAAATTGTTTTGCAAAAATTCAAATAATTTTCTTATGTTTTCAAATTGTGTTTTAACTTTCAAATAATCATCACGTAATTGGAGAATCAGATTTTTTTCAGTTGATTTAGGCTTGAAATTGATTAAATAAAAATCAAAGTAAGTTGATATCTTATTAAAATAGTTTTCTTCGAGAAGGTTTTTGATATATTTAACTAGAATACTCTTATCTTCTAATTTCATAAAAAATTTCTTCACATTATCAAAAAGGGCTTTTTCAACATTGCAAAAATCTCTGATTTTATTTTCATTCAGATTTTTTATTTGAATGTTGCAAAGAAGTATAAATAGCTCATTTTTTGCTTCTATTTTGTAAAATTCATTTTCTAATTCATTACCTGTTGGTACTGGATACACTGATGCGATACTATAAATTATAATGTCACCGATTTCACTGTCTTTTATTTCTTTATTCAGACATGTAAAAAATTTGAATTGAGTTTGATAATTATAAATTGTAATAGATTCCATAACTTGTTTCTTATAGTTCTCAAATAATTCCTGGAATTTGATAAATTCATAAAAAAAGTTTATATGAGAAAAAATATCAGATTCTTTTTTATCAATTTTTATATTTTCAAACATTCTCTTATCTGTAAGAGCATCACAAACATTTTGAATCAGTTTTGAGAAGATTGATCGATTATTTAACTCTCTCATCATTTCTTTTATCAGATCTATATTTTTATCTTTAAAATAGTATACCCAATTGGTTATGTATTTACCTAATAAATCGAGATATGATACCGAATTCGTTTGAGCGATATTTTCAAAAATATTTATAAAAAATTGATAAAAGCTAATCTCAAAGCATTTAGTTAATAATAACTCTTGGAATATTTTTATTTTTGTTTCTAGTTTTAATACAATGTTCTTAAAAAATATATTTTCATTATCATTAATCAAGCTTTCAAGAAAAGTTATTTTTCTATCTTGAACGCTATTTTTTATTGACTTTGAGATAATTTCGAAAATCTGGTCATTTAGTTCTTTAGATAGTTCTAAAAGTTTTTTTGAATCCTTAATATTTGTCAGTATTTCGTTTAAATCCTTCAAATTCATATTTATAACATTTTGTTTTTTATTGCAATTTAAAATTCTATTTTTAATAATTCTAAAAGCCCTATTGTCTTCATTCATTAAAGCATATGATTTAAGCATCGCAAGGAAATCACTTGATTTCATAATAATAACTAATAGGATTTCATTTGTTTTTGAAATTTCATTTGCAATCAAAACTTCTTCAATAAAAGCAAGGTTTCTATTATAGGTTAAACTAGTATCTTCTATCAAAAGTTTACAAATTTGAATTTTAAATTGTTCTTTATAGTTTTCTTCAGTTAGAATTTTGATTATAGTTTCAAGTTTTTCTATTATTTCCTGGTCTTGAAAATTTGAAAATTTTATGAACAACTGAGTAAAATATTGAAATAAATCAACGCTATAGTTTTTAGATTGAATTTTTCGAATGTTACTTGAAAATTTTTGGAGATGTTCTAAAATTATCAGCTTGTAATTTGATTCTAAATTTTTTATTTCAAAATAAGTAGATAAAACAAGGAAAACAACATCATCTTCGTAATTTGAGATTTCATCAAGAAATTTTTTATAATAATTTATTAATTTGTCTGTTTGCATTTTAGTTGAGACCACAAGGGATCCCATTAAGTGCATTAAGTTATTATCAGCGATAAACATTACAAAAAATTTAAAGCTTTCATAATCGAAAATGTTGCTTTTAATTAAATTTTTTGGAAAAAATAATGCTGCACCGCCTTTGTATTGAGCATTTATACTTTCTTCGATATCCAATCCTTTTATTTTAATCTTGAAACTAGTGTTAGGGATTAGTAAAACTTCAGAATTAAAGATTGAAAAGTTAGGTAAACCTTTATAATTTAACTTTTTAAGATCTTGTTCTTTTTCATCAATAATAATCCTTACTAATTGTATATCTTGGGATTGATGAGCAGCTAAAAATATTTTAAGTGGTTCTGAATTGTAAGTGTAATCGTCTAAACTATTAAAAAAGAATTTGCCATATGCTTCATCAATCACTGATATTATAGGAGGAATTTTCTTATTCTTATGATGATTTTCAATTTCATTATTCATAAGCTGTATATTTTCCGGTATTTTTTTTATTATTGTATCAGTAATGAATTCTGCTCTGTAATTAAATACATTTTTTGTGATTCCACTTTCTAGATTTGAGAAAGAATCACATGATATATATATACAGAGAGCAATTTTAGAATTTATTTTTTTATATTTAATAACCATGATATATGGATATGAATCATAACGTTTTATCTTAAAATTGAAATTTGATTTATTAAGAAGTATAGCACAGTATATGTCAACAATATTTAAAGATTCTTTATAAAAATCATTTTTTAGAATTTTATAGGCTGCATTTGAGCAAGAAATATTGACATCTAAACCATATGATTCGAAAGGATTTAAATTTATAACTTTAAGCTGGTTTTCACTATATTCATAATTTCTGTCTTTTCCCTTTTTTGACTGAAGCCCTAGGTAGTATATTAAAAATACTTTAGGAGAATCAATGTTTATGCCCTCAACTTTCCAAAACTCCTGAATAAAGAGCCTATGTTCAGTAATTAAGCCCTTTATAATTCTTTTTAATTCAGGAATCACTGTCTCTTGTTTTTTAGGTTTAATCGAATCAGTTTTCTCTTTAGCTTGTTTCATAAACATAATCCCTGAATTTTTAAACATGCTCTTAACAGAATGATAATTTGAGTCTATAAAGAATCCAATTAAAACAACACAAAGAATTTCTTGTTTCGGGTTTGAACATTTGATTGATCCAGCATAACAAAGTATTGAATACTGAGAATTTGATAATTTGATTTTTATTTTATAATAATGCCTGTGATGAATTTTAGTTTTGTTGAAATCACCGTCTAAAAGTTTGACGATTTCTTGGATGAAGACTCTTGGAGATAATTCTATTACATTAGCCAATGTTATTTCAAAGCTTTTGAGGACTTTTAATTTATATTTAAAATCGAGATATTGGTCATTCATTAAATTTTCCAAACCATTGTTTTCTAAATATTCTCTGAATATAAGACATGATCGATCGTTATCAGGTGTTAATGAAAGACTTTCTAAGATTTGCTTAGTTTTTTGTTTCGGATTAATTTTTTTGGCCATATTTATATGTCTATATTTTATACTTAAATAAACATAGACTTAAAATAGTTAAATTGTAAATGGAAGCCTTATTTTTAAGCTTCAAGAATGGGGATTTTTAGCAGGAGGATATATCGGTAATATCTAAATTAATAAACTTTGGAAATTTTGCTTCTTCGACCATCGTATGTCCAGATAAAGCTAGCCTTAGGGACAAGCTAATGAAAATACTTAATTTCGTTTGTAATAGTTTTGAAGCTGAAATATTTTGTTTATCGCACCTCGTAAGAGACTAAACTTAAAGATGGATTTCTTCTGCTTGACTTGTCTGGGTCATTAGCCATACTATACCTCTCACTGATCAAGCAACCTTTAAATGGAAACATTGTTGAGAATCGATAATGCTCATCTCTTATTTGAATGAAGTACCATCCATGCTAAGAGAGTCATTTTTAATAGTTCGCTTTTCATATTCATCTGGTAGATAAATTATTCTCACCTTTTTCAAATGATTGCAAAAAATGTATAATTTTACCTTAATTATAATTTTTGATGCTCCCTTGAATCTAATAAAAACATAAGACGAATTTTATGATGAGACTGCATTAATAATCTCTAAATAAAATATTTGGTCACTCCCTAATACTCCATTCTTAATATATGTACTCAGTATAAAAGTCCTTTTATATTCTTCATCGTTCTTATAATTTACTCACTTGATTCAATCCTCGCATTTTTGTTGTCTCAAGGTTCTGAACACGCTCTATCTAGATGGTACGACCTTCTGCAGAGATTAAGACAAATCAGTATAAAAATCAAACATCAATCCTAAACAGCTACTAAATTTCAAATTAAATCTTAGTTTCAGTAAAATCACTACTAGCTTCATTACTAATAAAGGAAAATAAGGCATTCCTGTCTGCTTAAACAAAATAAAGCAAATGAACAAACTATTTTATTATCTAATCTTCAACTGTAAAGAGGATGGGTGAGTTTGTTTGGAATATTGAGGAAATAAGACTGGAGTTCAAGTTCAATAACGGCAAGGTATCAATAATTTCTTGTATAGTTCGAATGATTCAAAGTAACTAGCTTATATTATACTTTTGGCTAATAAGAAAAATTTTATGATAAAGGTCGAAATTCAGATGCTTTCAAATATAATTTTGTTTATTTTAAACGAATTTAGGTGTTGTGAGAATGTTGATTACGAAAATAATACAGAGAACAATGAGTAATCTCAATTCATTCTTGATTAGGCATTAAAATCCAACAATTCCTAAATAATTTTTTAAATTGAGTCTTTAAGTAGGTTAAAGTCCCATGTTGCTCATAATAACCCCTTTTCTTTAAATTTCCTAAAAAATTTCCTATATTTAATAATAATTCTTATTTCCTGAAATCCCCAAAATTTCAGCGATGTTTCTAAATCCCTTCTAAACTATCCATTAAATACTCCAATAAATATGCAAAAGGTAGCAATAGTAACAGGGTCTTCTTCTGGATTAGGTCTAAAGACAGCAGTTCTTTTGCTTTCAAAAAATTTTTTAGTATTTGCTTGGGACCTGAATCCGACTGCTCTTGATTCTCCATCATTGAAATCCCAGATAGTTGATGTGACAGACACGAAATCCATTTCTTCAGCTCTTTCAATCGTCCTTCAGTCCACATCAAAGATCGATGTGCTGGTCAATGCGGCAGGAATATCGAAGCTAATCCCGACTATTTCTCGTTCTACGGTCCATTCTCTTGCTGCTTTTGAAAAGGTTATAAAGATCAACCTTATTGGGACTTTTGATGTAACCAGACAAGTCTCCATGCATATGACTGGAGGAGTTGTTGTTTTGGTCTCCAGTATCAATGCTTATCAAGCTTTTAAATATCTGACAGCGTACGGAGCTAGCAAAGGGGCTGTTGCTTCTATGGCCATGCCTATGTCGAGGGACTTGTCTTATAAAGGAATAAGGGTTGTTAGTATATGTCCTGGAGCATTTGAAACTCCCATGACTCAGTTTATACAACCTGAAATAAAATCTCAATCTCTCAAAGCAATTCCAAGTGGAAGATTCGGAAAGCCTGAAGAATTTGCCCATGCAGTCTGGTTTGTAGTTGAAAATGAATACTTGAATGGGTGCAACTTAGACTTAAATGGAGGACTAGTTAATCCTAATATCTAGATATAAAACTATAGTAATTTGTCGAAGTTTAGACATCAGCTGGTATACAAAGTAGATAAAACGTTTCTCAAATAGAAAAATCCAGAAAGCCAGGAAGAACTGCCAAAAAGATAAAAATATTATTAACAATTTGAAGTAAGTAGTAAATAAAAAAAATTTTTGTACTAGTCTAGAGCCTTGGCTTATCCTTTACGGTCTTAAAGCCTAAGGAATTAATATTCAAACCAAATGATATCAAAATAGTTAATCCAGATCTAAATCCAAGATTTAATAATAAAAAGTATTTTACGACCAAATAAAATAACTCAAGACACTGCACTAAATAGCCATCATCCTTATCATTAAATCTGACTCCATTCTGTGAACTCCAACAAAAATCCAAAAAGAAATGCTTTTTCCTATAAATATTTTAAAATCCTACTCCAAAACAACTCATATTATAAGCGCTTGTTGTTCTCCAGCTGAATATATGTTAAAGACTTAAAGCAGAGTGAGGGGTCAGGTCTTAATCAAATTTGAATATGCCATAATCGGTACACTAACAACGATAATATTTTGCATTAAAAATCAACTTCGATTAATATATTTAGCAACTAATAATTGACAGCCGAATTTCAATTATTTTCAGGGTGTAATTCATGTAAAGGAAAAAGAGTGTAAGTGTTTATTCGTGATTAGGAGTAATGAAAATGCACAAATAGTAGTCTCTATAAGTGATTGAATTATGGTTAAGTGATATCTGATAGCAATTCTACTTTAAGATATTATTTACCGTAGATCTAGATACTTAAACTTGCATATTTAAACATGCTCACATCGTTTGCGCCGTCAACTAGTGGCATAGTTTTTCTAGGTCTAATGTTTTGATGAGCTTAACAAACTAAATTTTTAGTTAGATACATTTAACATTCAATAATTTACTTCCATATGGAGAATAGCTTGAAAAAATTATAAATTTAATATTTGATTGATTAAGCTATGATAAAGTATATCTTAATAAAGTGATTCATAGGGCTGCTTGCTTTATCATTAAATCAATTAAAAGTATCTTAGAATGAAATCAACAAAAGAGTAAGGAATAATATTTGAGTTTTAATAAATTATATTAACAATAAACTAAAATTCTATCAATAAATTGAATATATTTAAATTTAATCAAAAAGACCAATAAAAATATTTTTTGAATAAAAATTGCAGTCTTGATTTGAAAATGAATTGAATCACCATATCTTAAAAAGTTATACTTAGAGACGATTACAATTCACAAATCAAAAATATCGATATTCTCTATCTAATTACATTATTCCTATCTCCGGCTAACTCCGCAAATTTTGTCGGCTAAGCAAAAATTTGGATAACTTTTTTTAGTAAGAGCTAAATTTTTCATTGTTTTAGAATTTTTTTTCTTAATAATAGTCATAAATTCCCTTGATTCGAAATCACCTTTAAGAAAATACTTAGCTGCTGAATCATTTATATAGTCTTGTGGTTCCCAAAGTTCATTTTCAGCATCATTTCCAGATTCTCCTCTAATTCCTATTTCTTCAATTTGGTTTTCGGTTAGGTCACTATCTAAGTCAGAGAAGTTAATAGTTAAGTTATTCTTAGGGGTAAACCTCGATTTTGATTCAAAAAAATTGTTGCTCGTGTATCTTCTAAGAAAATGAGCTAGCTCATGAAATAGTGTAAGGAACCATGCAGCAATATATCTTGGAGGAGGGTTTAAAGTAGTTTCTAAGTCATAAATGCTCAAAAAAATACTTAGACTGTAAGTTGTAAATCCATGCAAACTTGGTGGTAATTGAATAATATATGCATGAGGAAGTGCATGATCAAATATTATTTCAGAAATTTTATTCCTAAGTTGAGGATCCAGATATTTTGACAAAATTTGTAGGACTTTATGATTCTTCAAGAGTAATGAAAAAATATCCATAATTTCTTTACAAAATATTAGCGCATAGCACCGTGAAAATCTTAAAAAAAATGATTCTGAACAAAAATAATAATTCCAATCAGTTTTATAGTTTTGAGCAATTAAAGATAGTAAATAATAATTTTGTAAATAAGGACATAAAAATTTAACAATTTTTAATGCTTTGCAGTAATTTCTAGCAATTTTTCTTTTTTGTTTTAAGATTGAAGAATGAAAATTTTCTCTAAGTATTTTACTTTCCTTCATATCAGTTAGAAATACCCAAATAAAGTAAATTATTCCATCTGAAATATTTATCTGATCGTTAAAACATTGAGTTTGGAGAAAATTTTGTTTAGCTATTTTAAAAATCTCTGAATAAGTTTCTAGAATCTTTTCACTTTTTCGTTTAATTTTACTATAAAATATTTCTTTATTTAGTCTATAAGAAAATATATCAGACTGAAGTGTTTGGAGTGCTTTTAATGTTATTTTTAAGCCGTTTATTGAACTCAAATCATCATTTAAATTGAGTGCATCATAAAGCTTAATTTCATTCAAGTCTAAGCAAGCATACAATGTTTGTAAATCTAAGTTATTAGTAGAAATCAATGAAATTATTTCTATTAATTTAAGATTTTTTGTTTGCTTAAATAGTTGGCAACATTTAATGTTTTTATAGTGAATATCAAGATTATTTTCAGAAATCAATGGAAAATTTATAGTGTTTATTTCATATAGAAACATTATTATTTGCTTAAGAGAGTGAAAATCTGTATTTTCGGCTAGTTTTATTTTCGATTCATCATATTTAACTGAATTTCTACACATTTTGTAAAACAAAGAAGAAATAAAATTGCTTTTGGTTAGTTTAATATTTTTAAACAAAGTTTTGAATTTTTTTTCTGTATTAAAAGTGTCTGCAAGAAAAGAATCTCCTAAAATTAAATCAAAGTCATCAACAAAAATAGTCTCTGGACTTAAAAGCAAGTAATAGATATCATTTGAGTAAAGTTTATAAACAAGTTTTGTAAGACTCGAAATAATTATCATTTTATTTTCTGTGTTCTCATTTATCATATCAGAAAGTCTTAATGGATAACTTTTAAATACCAAAAAGTATGAAGAAAAGGTTTCTTCATCAATAAAGAAGTAGCCCAAAGCATTGTCCCTAATATTAAGGCCTCTTAATTTAGAAATAATACTAATTTCCCTTTCAGCCAAAGCCCTAATATTTTTGGTCTTAGATGTGAATTTTCTTATATAACAAATTTCTTGTAATCCTATTTTTCCTTGAAAATATTCTAGAGTATCATTATCAAAGTTCATTTCCTGGTATTTTTCAAGTATATCTATGTGAAGAGGTGGATTTTCCCAAAACAAAAGGTTTTGATGATTTTGTTCTTTTTCCATTTAAATATTATAGTTGTTTGGATAAAATAGCTCATATCGTGATTGGGCTATGTTTATGTTTTTTAAACTTATATTAAAAAATATTGAAACCTAACACTTAGAAAATAATTCTCTCCAAAAGACTCATGAAAAAACCCATCAAGATCTCGAAGAAACCAGCAAAAAACTCTTCAAAATCAAAGAAAATCTTGAAATTCTAGAAACAAAATCCCGTTCTTTACAAGGAGATGTAAATTCCTTGACACGAGACAAGAAACAATCCTCACTTCTTCTAAAAACTTTGAAAACGATTCAGTAAAGCTTCATAAAATCATTTCAAGTCAATCAAAAGACCTTTCAGATAAAATCAGTTCTTCAAAGTCACTGAAAGAAGTCATTTCGAAGCTTGAACTTCAGCTCAATGCGAAAGAAATCGAAAACAACAAGCTTCAGTCCCAGCTTCTAATCGAGAAGTTAAACTACAAGAACTCAGTCGAAGACAACAATAATCTTATCAAGAGGATTCAAGACATGAAAGAAAAGCGAGACAAAGTAAAGCACCTCGAAGAAACTCTTGCAAGAAAAGGATAAAATCTTCAAGATCGTGAAAAATTCTGTTAAAGTCTTTAGAAAGAGTTGAAAACGCTTTAAACTCACTTGAAAGAAACTTGGCTTGCCAATAGTCGCGGAGTGGGTTTTAATTTGGAGTGAAATGATTGACGGGAATGGAAGTATTGAAGAACTTTTTGGATAAGGACTAGAGAATTGTGAAGAATTATTGAACTTTTTATTACTGGATAGAATTTTTTCGAGGCTTGATATCGTCTTATGTGTTTTTGGATCAAAATCGCTCTTTTTGTTGCTGGATGAATGAAAAAATTGATAAGACTCGATGAAGGACGAAGTTTGAATTTATCTAAAATAATGAATTTTTCTGCTTTTTAAATGAAAGTCGAGATTTGGATGAGAGTAGTTTTAAATAAAACTGCAATTTTTTTTCTTTTGATTTCAAGATTTTTAAATGTTTCAGCTGTTTTCTTGATTGATGACAACGGAAAAGTCTTTAGATTTTTCTGGAGAATTTATGTAAAAATTGCAGATGTTGTTTTAAGTGCTTTTGAATGAAACTTGCTGAGTTTTTTTAGTTTCCATCGTTTTTTCCGGTGAGTTTGGACTAGGATGACTGAGTGATTGAATTTTTTTTCATGGTTCACGCAAATTTTCGCAAGTTTTAGTCGAAAGACTTTTTGGATGCTGAGGACCAATCGTTTACTTTAACTTTCTTGAACTCCTTCGCTGGTAAAGTCCTTTCAAGTGAGGCTGGACATATTTTATGACTTTCAACTTTTTTATCTCTTTCGCCCTTTACAAGCGATAACTATTCTAAAGAAACTTTGCATTTTAATGCAAGAAACAAGGCGAATTCTAATCTTTTTTAATTCAAAAGCTCGTTTTCTCCTAAAGACCTTCTGAATTACAAGTGAAACTCGAGTTTCCTTCATTTTCCGAAGTCTTTCCTCGTTAAAAACCCTCTCAAAACCTTCAAAATAATCAAAGCCGAATCGCTTAAAACAAGTTTCCCTAAAAAATTTTCCCTTTTAACATTTATCTTCTCGCCAACAATTTCAAGTGCAGCAACAGGAAGATTTTCCAAGTCAAAAACAGGAGAATCTTCAGTTTTACACCCACTTATTTTCATTACTTTTGATTTTTTAAGAGTTTTTAAGTCACTCTTATAAACCCGGTGCTTTTTTATCTTCAAAGACGATGTCCAAGATTCCAGTTCCCATTCCAAAGAGCATCTGATTGAGCCACTCAGTTCTTTGACTGCAAGGAGGACTCATATTGACTTCCAAGAGCCAAGTACAGAGCTTTTTATCTAAAATGATGTCGAATTCATAAAGTTCAAAGTACTCAGCCTTGCCTCAACTGAGTCCTTCACAGACAGCAAATTTTTAAGTAAAATCTTTCAAGTGGCTTGGTCTCTTCAAGTTTCACCTGATAAAAAAATGAACTCCTGGGTAGCGTCAGTCTTGGGATGGAGTCAGCAGCTAAAGATGTTTTTCGAGCTGAATTTAAAATTCTGGTACTTGAAGATATTTTTTAGATTGTTTCAGGACTCAAGAATTTAAAGGCCTGATTATTATTCTTTACTCTATCATCAAAATTTTTCTTCACTTTAATTGAAATCTTGAAAATCTCGAAAATTTTGAAATCTTGAAATCTTGAATATCTTGAATATCTTTATAATGGAAAGTGAGAGAGTACTTTTGGATAGGAAAAGTAAGAAGCATGTCGCTTTTGCAGTGTTAGAGACGATTAAACAGCCTTCAGATGAACAAAAAACAGCTCCATACTCAGAAGGTCGTGAAAAAATTGGTGGGTAATTGATATTTAGATGTTTTGAATACTCGAAAACCACTGAACTACTTAGAGAGGTCTTTGAGGAGTTGAATATATATACGACTCACAAGCCACTTCTAGAGAGTGTCACAAAGATATTTTTAGATTGCGGCTTTCACACGGTAATATTTTTGTTGAAAAACTACAAGTTTTTCAAAAGTTGGGAATTTATAGAGAAGATAATCATGAATGCTGGGCCAGGCAGGGAATTGATTCACAACTTATTAGTAGAAAAACTTACAAAGATCAACGAAGAGTATCTCAAAAGAAAGAAGAAAAGATAGATATTTTAGGTTATAAATAATCATGGCATGAAGATCGGAATGTCGAATCAGTAAGTGATTCAAATGACTGGGATACTCTTATAAGCTATAATATTTTATCAAACTAAAAGTCTTTAATTATTAAAAAAAGTTAAAAAGGATTAGCCACTATAAAATTTTTAACAACTTTTCTGGAAATATTACAAAATAGCTGATACACTTGGCATATGAATTAAAAAGTATCATCAATGATATTTTCAAGAGAATGAAACATCTTGAACAGGAAGCGAAATTGAGAGGTAACTGATAAAAAATGAACCTAATAGATTTATGATTTAGAGGTAATCTTAGTATACCTATGTCGGAAAGAAATCGATGATTTTGTGAAATATCAGGAGACTGACCAATAAAATAATATTCTGAGATAATAGTAGAGTTTGTGATATGAAGAGATATGCAGGAAAAGTTCTTTGATTAAAATTCGATACTAGTACAGAAAAATTTATATATAAAATATCAAGATTTAACTTATACAAGATAATAGACTCGAGCTTTCTTTAATATGGAGGTAGCCTGAGAGAATGATATGGTTTATAAATTAATGTTACTGTTCAAGAGAAAATTATTATGAAGGAGATTTCCTCAATTACATGCTATTTTTTTGCAAAGGCTTGGAATCAGAGTTAATATATAAGAAAAAATTATTTAAGAGGTAGATTAATAAATGACTATTGTGGAGTTTCAATCATTCATAAATCCTCTGAGAGAAAACTTCGCAGTTCCATTTTTAAACAATCGTCAGATCTGCGATTAAATATAGTAGTTTAAGGTCCTGATAAAAATTTAACTTGATATGAAGATGGTCTAAAAAAATTAACAAAAACTTGCATAAACCCTGACTTCGAAGAGAATAAAGAATTCAAATTTTTGTTCTTTAAGTATCATCATCCATGAAAAGTATTCAACAACCATTAAATTCTTTTAGTAATTTAAAAAAACTTAAAATGAACTACCTCTCAAGTAGGGCTAATTCTATGAATCAATAAAGAATAAATCCATAGCCACTCTTATGATCATCAAAATTTATCATATTCTTCATTTAATTTTTTCATTATATTTGTTTAGGTTCTTTTATATTGTATTCAGCTATTAATAAAAAATTTATTTAATATATGTTATTGCTCTAAATTTTTCCTTATTAATTTTCCAATCAATTTATATTTAAAATTCATAAAATTGTTCGATAATATCAGATTTGATTATGGATTAGTTTATTGTAGTTTGGAAGAGTTTTTTGTAAGTTTCTTGATGAGCATATCGAATTTAAAACAATTTCGATTAATAAATTTTCAGGTATTGTTATGATGTTTTCTGGATTGATATACAAAGAGGTAGAAGGCTTGTAGAGACTGTTGTGTTTTGGTTCCCAGTCCTCTAAACCACAATGTTGACTACTCAGGAAGACCCATAAAAGAGCTAACTCAATTAACGATTATCTTCAGTACATCTGATTTTCCATCTTCTCGTTGAAATTTGTATAGCCACTCTTCGGCTGCTCGAACTTCAAAGTCCCGACAATATTTTTCAATATCACCTCAATTTCAGAGATATTGAAAAACATAATCTCAGTCATGATCTTCTTTTTTATCAAGTTGTTTTCTCCGTTCGTCTGCGAATTGTCAACAAAATCGAGTTATCATGAGAACCTGGCGGGAGAAGAATCAGGTCTGCCGAGGCTTTTCTTTTTTATTAAGCTTGACAAGGTGGCCTATGATGAGGTTCTACTAGATTCATCATTTCTGAATCATTTTAGGTCAACCTCCTGATAAATAGTCCACAGCTACTGTTAGCAAATTAAGTCGAATTCAAATACTAAGAGAATTATCTTTTTCAATTTACTACCTGATCTAATTATAAATGTACTCATCATTCAGCTGAAGTTGAGGTGTGTGATGGACAATCTGCACATTGACTGAAGATAAGAAACAACACATAAGTTTGCTTACTATTTTTTAATACTCATATAATTTTTACTGCTTATTTTATTTATCGGGTGCCTGCTGACCCAATCGGAGATAGATCAAGAGAATTATATTATTTTAAAAAATATCTTTTACATAAATTGTTTTTAACAAGTTCTATTTCAATTTTCTTTAACTGGTAAAAGCTTTGATATCTTGCGTGATTCGCATAATTACTTAAAGCATTTTTCTCTACATGAAACAGATATTTCATGAAAACTTCATTATTTTAAAGAAGAATATTCAAATAGAAATTATTGAGATTCATATTGAGTCTAATAGTTTAAATACTAAAATAAGAAAGAATATAGATAAAATGTTATCTTTCTTTAAAAATATTGGAAAGTGAATTTTTCTAGCACTTCTCTGAGCATAAAGAATTTACAATAAGACAATTTATTCTAAATTATTTAAGGCATAGTTACTCTTGACAACCTTTCTGCTCTCGAACAATCGCATATGAAGTTCTCTAAATTTTCTGAACTATTTTATGTTGCTAGCGATAATTTAAGGTTAAATTTGAATCAACCATTTGAAATAATCACCAGTTTTTCTATAATTAGAAGCCACACATATGAAAATATCATTAACTTGGACTTTTGCTAATTATTTTAAATATAATCCATTAGAAGTTAAATTAACTAATTCTTCTCTAATACTAAATAATATGATTTCATAACTGCTTATTACAGAACTTTTGATGGATAAAGTTACGAATGAAAATAAAGTTCTTAATAGAAAAGCTTGATTTAGATTTATTCAGAAATTTTGAGAATTTAGTAAGTGAAGCTCAACCTTAATGATGGATAAATACTGTGTTGAGGAATTATATCATTGTAATTACTATTTTCATTTTTAGAATTATAAAAATGAATGGAAAGAGTGTCTTTATTGGAATAGGAGAAAGAACTAGATCAATGTTGATTTGGATGCTGGTCATTTCGCTAAATTAAAACCGTTTATGCCTTGAAGATGATTGATTTCTAATGGCCTAAGTTTTAATATACATGAAATTTAAACTCTATGCCTAAGAAACTTTAAAATAAAGTTTGAACTTTTATTCAGAAATCTAATCTTTATTTTTTTTAGAAGGAGTTGAAATTCTTTAATTTTTATATTATTATGAAGAGTTTATTCATGTTTATCATTTATTGATGAATTTTATCGGTTTTTTTATTGTGAGAATATGAATTAAATATCTTTTTGATTAATTTTAAGTAATTTAATTGAAAGATATGAGGTTTACTTAGCTTGATATTACCTGAACTGAATTATATTAATTTAATGGTTATTTATATCCTAAGAATATTCGCTGTAAATATTCACAGTTTAGCTGTTCAATACTGAGGATTCAGTTTTATAAATGCATTCACCTAATAATAGGAATTAATTTTAAGTAAAAATGTCCAAATAATTGTAAATTTATTTGCTTGATTATAGATAATCTATCTGCAATATACTCAAATATTCCTTATAGATGATCTAATGTCATATATTATCAAATTAATCAATTATTTAGGTTTTTTGTAGTTTTCTGTGATGAATCTTAAAATTGATTAATTTAGATAGATTAACTTTCATCTAATTTAAAGTATAAAGCAACTTAGGGATGATTTTTCATTAAAATGTATTCTAAAAAGTTTTATTGATAATAAATTACAAGTTAAAATTGTTGTCTCAGTTACTTATGTAAATATTATTGTGATTATTCACTTAATAATGTCTAATTCAAACTTATACCAAATGAAATATAAGAATCATTTGTTAATAAATTGAATAGCGTTATTTTAATGTAAGCACTATAAATTATGAAATAAAAATCTAATAACTGACTTTCAGTTAAATTATAGAATATAGATGTTTTATTTTTATCAACTTAATTACTTTTATGTGTTTCTATTATGACTCAAACATTTTAAAATACTTTCAAACAATTAAATCTGCTCAAAATTTGGTATAAATTTGAATTTCAATGTAGTTTGGATTAAAAGCATAATATGTAAACTATGTTTTATGCTCAAGAGTATACTTTTGGAAATTCTAAAATAAAAGAATCATTTATGAAATTGTTTATTCTAAATAAATTACTCTTAGTTAAGAACCCCTTGTCTAAAATTAAGTGATGATAAAATCACACTTTCAACACTCAAACAATATTCTCGTTTTTTGTTCATGAAGTATTTTAGTTCTTTCAAACTTTCTAATTTTATTTCCTTCTCTTTTCTCTTAATATTCATTATAATAAAGCCTGAATCCTCATTTTTTAAAAGAATATAATCCTCAGATCTGCACCAAAACATTTGATAACTATAAAAGTTACTGATTTTTCTGATACTTTTAAAGTTAATTGAAACATATACCTCATTAACCCAATCCACAAAAACAAAAATCTTCTCTCGAAACTTTCCAACCTTTATTCTTTGATTGTGAGTCAATAAAATCTTTGAATTTCTTAAATCTTGAACAAATGATTTATTTTGATTCGAGTAACTTATCACTTCCCAGGTTTTTGTTGCTCTTACAAATTGAATCGGACAAACTCCAAAGAAATACTTTTTCTTAATTTCCAAAAAAGGAGTATCAACACAATAAATAAACCCATTCCATGTTCCACACAAAATAAAACAACTTGAAAACACTAAATGAGTTACTTCACTTTCAAAAGACCTGCAACAAATATCAGAGTTCGAAACAAGACAAAACAAATAAACTCTTTCAAGCCCATAAACAATCATCTTGAGTTTGATTGAAACAGATAAAATCAAACAATTGAATTTTTTGATGGTTGT
The DNA here is from genome assembly GCA_006503475.1 of Stentor roeselii. Classification (NCBI taxonomy): domain Eukaryota; phylum Ciliophora; class Heterotrichea; order Heterotrichida; family Stentoridae; genus Stentor; species Stentor roeselii. Next base: position 116,121 of record RSEH01000145.1, read on the forward strand.
TGTTTTGATTACTTTTTGAGATGAAAGATCGAAATATTCAATCTGACTTTCATTACCACTTGAATAAAGTTGATTTTTGATTAGTATTACACATGAGACTTGTTGTTCGAAATGATGAAGCTCTGTAAGAAGTGAAAATGATGATAAACTCCACACTTTTACAGTTTGATCATCCGATCCTGAAACGAATTTTCCAGTTTTTAAGCAGTATTCTAATGTTGTGACACAATCTGAATGGGCTTTGAAAGTTTTGAAGAGTTTAAATTGTTTTAAAATTTGAATAAATCCATCTTCATGGCCAGTCAATATAATATCAGTTTCTTCTATAAAACTGCTGCACCACAGTTCTTGCTTGTATTGTTTTTCGAATAAAGGATTCTTTTGAGGTAGTTTGAATTTTTGAATAAATCCTTCAAAGGTTGAGCAGACTAAAAAACTATCATTTTTCATGAATCTTATAAACATAACATAAGGATTTGCAAAAAGTTGTAACACAAGCATTTTCTTTTGAAGGCTCCATATTCCAATATATCCTTTTTCTGATCCACTGACAAAATATTTAGAGAATTTCAAAACCTTCAAAGACAATATTTTTCCATGAAATGTTTGAAAGCATGTTTTGAGTTTTTTTGTTTTGAGGTTGAATAAACATATTTTTGAATCATGAGAGCCAGTTATGCAATTCTTTGATTTTGTATCGATTGAGTTGATATTTGATTCATGACAAGAAAAAGCTGCTATTTGAGACAGACTCTCAAGGCTGAAAAAGCGAACAGTTCCGTCGAAGCCACCGGAAACCAGAATTTTTAAATTTTCTTCTATGGACATTGATCTGATTGTAGACAAATGAGATTTTTTAAATAGATTAAAACCTTTATGAATTTGATGTTTTAGGTATTTGAAGTTATTTATGAGTTTGATAGTATGAGTGTTATAGAATAGTTTGATATTTTTATAAATTTCTGAATGCTTTGAGTTTTGATATTTTATAAGTAAATTTAGGTAAATTTGTTTGAGTTTTATAAGTGCACAGTTTTGAATATTTCGAGTTATGTTTTGATTTATTTGTGTTAGTTGATTTCTTGATGACTTTATAAATTTGATTCTTTGTTCAATTTGAGTGATTTGATTCAGTGGTTTTTTAATTTTCACTCGAGTAACAATATGATATAGTGGCATAAGTAGATGAGATTTTAATTCTATAGGGCTTATAGTATTTGTTTGACAAACACATTTATATTCCTTTTTTTCCGGCGTCATCATATTTATTATAATGGAATATATAATAAAGGTTAGTGCAAATGGAAACTAAATCGAGTAGTTTAATATATTTGATTCTTATATGAAATTTTATCGAGATCTTCTTTTAATTGATACTTGGTCTTCTTCATAATTATTTATCTTAGCTGATTTTTCACTAATTATTTTGTTCATAGTTTTTATAAAAATTTAGAGACTTTTGACAAACATTGAACTGAGAGCATCATTTTATATCATTAATGATCTTTAAATTCTTATAAGCAAGCTAAATTTCAAAAGTTATTGAGATTAAGGCTAGTTTGTGAAGTATGGTTTACAGTATCTATCAAAAAACTTTGAATAAACTAATTTTAATTTAAAAGAGCCTATAGTTATAATTCCAAGTTAAATAAACTATTAGCAGAAATAGTACAGAAAATATTTGCTAGTTTAAAGTCCTATTTTAGTTTAGTTCTCAGAAATCTACACGGATTTAATATACCCTAAGTAAATGAAACTAAATAGACTTTATGAATGAATCTACATCTATTACAATATTACAATCTGTATATTATTCAAGTTACTTCATCATTCAAAATTTAGTCAAGATATTTGATCAGCACACAAGAGTTTCTTACTTTAAAATAGCTTAAATACTCCTAAAGGATTGTTCTAATATAAAATAATTAGTTTAGCATATAAAGCAATAATAAATACAAAAAAATTGACAAAAGTTCTGATAAAGAGAATTATTTAAGATTGTTCTGAGGTTAAATTGAACAATATCATTTGATTTTTTTAATTTTATGAGAGAATTAGAAACTTTTCATGTAATTGACGATAACAATCCATGGGAAGATTATTACTCGACTCTTTGATTCAAATTCATCACATAAAATGCAAATTAATAAATTAGTGAAAATCATCTTGACATTAATGTTTAATGAAGCTACTTCAGAATAGTAATGTTAAAATCCGAGCAATCTCTTCTAAAAGAAAGCTCTTTCGGATCAATATCTCTAAAAACTAATTTCTTACAAATCATCAAAAGAAAGATTTTTCCAATACTAAAACTTTACAATATTCTGATTTCACGGTCTGGAAACTAATCGAAACAAGTTCAACTAAACCAACTAAATAAAAATACCGAAAGTTAATTATGAGTTTCTTGAATATTTTCACAGGGAATTAATAAAGAAAGCCACCAATCTTACACTTTATAATGGGAAATAACTGTGAGGCTTTTTCATATATCTCATCAAGCAAGTAACTATATATATCAACTCAGCATACTGAATTCTTGTCATTGTTAAAGTTTCCTGTTGATCATTCATCATCTAAATCTTTAGCTGCTCAGCAGATAATAAATCAGTCTCTCCTTGGATAAATTTTTCTTAGAGAAGTGATATTTGATAACCAACTGATCCTCATTATGTATATCGACCATGATTAGCTAAAGCAATCAATTTCTCCGATTTCAACACAAAGAAAATGCATAAAAAGGCTCACCTATCAAATGCAACCTAGTTTCCTGGAACTATTCAAACTTTCGGTGATTATTTTCTTTCATCATTCCGATTAGAGGGAAATAATCGAAGAAGAAGATGAGGTCTGGGTTAATAAAATGACTTGCTGAGTCTTTCAACTTTATCACAACCTTTTCTCTGCTTGAGCTGCAACTGGAATGTTTAATAGTTGAAAGTTGATAGGCTGGTGATTCCAGAACCCTGCCCGGCAATAATGTGAAAAATTCTAAAAAAATCGAATAAAGTCACAGAAAGTTGTTTATCTACTTGAATCAGCAGCTAGTTTACTTCTTTTCTTCTTCTTTCTTCTTCTTCTTTTATTTTTCTTTCTTCTTCTTCTTTCCTTAATCTTGGCTACTCGATCTTGAACACTTCATAGTCATCAATTTCATTTCTAACCTTCTGAGTGAAGTCGATATTAAATTTATAATCATTTCAACATATTGATATTCTAGTCCAGTGACCTGAACAGTGATCCTGTCACAGAATTCAGTGAAAATAACAGCAATTTCATCAGAGCGTTTAGTATACCTTTGCTCAATCTTTTCATTCCTTTTTTCTGTCTGTTCAGACATAGTTCTTCTAAAAGCTTCAACTATCATATTATTTCATTCACCTGTCTGTCAATAGCCTGATTAAGTTGAGTAAACCTCAAATTCAGCTGATGTTCTGCCTTCTTTTGAAACTCTTTCGTCTCATAATTCTTCTTCTCGATTCCATAAGCGATGTTTACCAACTTCTGATTGACTTCTTCTATGACTTATCCCTGATTTGAGAGTTGATTTTCAAGATTTCTGACACGAGTCCTGACCTTTTTCGTCTTAGTTCTGGTCGTTAGAAGTCCTTCTATTCCCTTAAAAGTCTCTTCAATAAGTTTGACTCGGCTATCAAAGTCAGCCGAAGTCTGTTGTGCAGAGTCTTCAATCTTCTGAATCCCATTCAAAACCTCTTCTCGGTTGGCCTTGTCAAGATCAGTTTGACTTCTGATATTATTAAGAAGTTCATTGCTCTGATGAAGATGACTCATGATATTCTGAAACTCTGCATTGAAATTTCCGAAGTCAGCAGTGGGAGAAGTGCTGGTCGATCATCTTTTTGAAGTCTTCCGGTTTCTTGAACTTGAGGCCGAAGTCGCCGAGTTGTCTAATTGATTCAATGTTGAGGTCATTTGCAGGGTATTGTTTGACATACTGATCAAGGCTTCTTGTCTTTCAGTAAGGTTTACAGTAATCTCGACCAGCTTTTTGCAGACCTCCGTGAACATGTCCTTGCCGGTCATGATCAATTGTTGACAGCACCTGAGACATTCTTCATCTCACCTCTTAAGGCCTGCTCAATGTTGAGCAGAGAACATTTGGAGTGATTTACTGGTTCTTTAAGGTGGGTCTCGATGTGGAATTCGCAGAAAGTCAAGCTCTTGTTGCACGAGCAACTGTTTTTCGAACTGCCCCGGCAGCCCTCATATGAGCAAATCCGATCCATTTAATTATAAGAAATTATTCGAGAGAAAACTATGGGTTTTAGAGGATATTGAATTTTGTTTTAGATTTTGATTGAAAGAAGCTGTTTCGGTTGTAGTTTCTATATTTCGATTGTAATATTATATAAAAAATGGATTTAGCGATGCTTGAATGAAGGTAAGATGGAAGGTTCAACTCTAAATAGTTGGTCTAATTTGATAATTTTAGCTCATAAAAATAAAATTTAATTTCGATGGGTGATAATGTTGATGTTGTATGTTTTTGGATTTAGATCGATTAAAATATTTTTTTTGAGTGATAAGTTTAAGATTTCTATCTTTTATGTATTATATTAAAATGGTTTAAGTTATAACCTTTAGGAATTATTTTTAAGATCGAATAGAGCACTTGTAAAGATAACGATTTGGTTTTGACAGACTCAAAGCCTTAAATAATGTTCTAAAATATATCTAGTAATTAATAATTTTTTAGTTATAAATTCACTTATCCAGACTCAAACTTATAATCAGGTATGTAAGATTCTTCTGCTGATTAAGAAGCAGTCTAACTTAAAGCATGAGTTATTGGATACTTTTTATTCTCAAATAATACTTTTTTATATCAATTATAATACTTTCATATAATTTTTAGATTCTTTTCGAAGCTCAATAATCAAGATGTTAACAATTCTTAGAATCTTGAAAAAATAAAGCCATGATTTCCGAGTTTTAATATATACATTACAAATTAATCATTGATATAATCGGGACATCATTTTTTTAAATTAATTAAATTATCATGAAGAATGGCTTGCATCAGAATTAAAGTGATCAATATCATCAAGCTCTATTAGTAAACTTT